>CM035155.1:146885796-147164477 GCA_020205615.1 Panax quinquefolius | reverse complement strand
CTAAAATAGAAAAAATTGAATACTTTTATTTCATAAAATTGGTCCTCACAATCTCCCTCCTTATGAAATTTAAGCCCTCGAAATTTACGTCGTACTGATATTGAAGAGATGAGAATACCTTAGCTTTCTTTTAGATTGTACCTTCTCATTAATTTCCTCGCTATCATGATTTTCTCATTTTCATCTCTCGTATTTCAAATATCACTCTAAAACATAGTTTCAAAATAAGGGTTAATTAACATATCACATATTATCCCTATCTTCTTGGCCAGCCAATTAAATTACCAAATAAACTTTGGTAGTAGTAAATACTAGCCGAAGAATTCATTCTCACCCTCTCTCCTCCTAGTTCAACATCTCACACTCAATGAGGATCATATCCTAAGCTTTGATACCAATGTTGTAACTCTCGTGGTGCTTGACATGACACCTCAGCAATGGTATTTATCAGGTTGCTTGCATGAGCAGGCGTCCCTACGAGAGTCCGGGCCCGGTGCATCCCATCAACGAGGAAGTCACCGGCGTGAGAGGCTCGGGGCTCTTTACTTATAGCTACGATACTGCAATGACCCTCTCGTGGTGCTTCAACCACTGACACCTCCATTGATACCTATCGGGTTTGCTATCGCATGAAGCGGCGTCCCTACGGAGAGTCCGGCAGTGCATCCCCATCAACGAAGTCACCAGGAGAGAGGCTGGGGCTCTTTACTTATAAATCACGATACCAGTTGTAGCGCCCCCAAAATTTAGGTATCGTCACCCGTCTTGGGTGCGCCACTTACGTGGTACATAAATTCGAATACAACTTACTAATATAGCGTGGGTATGCAATCACGACATAAAGCGTGATTTGAATACAAATATTTATACTAGATATTATCTGAACTCAAAAGGAGTCCTCATTACAACTATTATCACCTTTATTTCACCAGAATAGTGAGGGACTACTAATCTTTATCCTACGGACCGTTACTTACGTTCCCAGGCTTCGTCCATTTATGTTCTCATTTCACGAAGAAACGGTGAAAAGAAAGGGTGAGCTCAACTAGCCGATAGAAGAAATATTATGACTAAGATAATGCACGAATAAATTATCATTAGCCTTCCAACGATGTTAAGCGATAAAATACAATAAACAACGGTTAAGCTGCTGTGGAATAAGCAATCCATTAAAAAGTCGAGTAGAGAATAAAATCTACTATCTTTTAGGTTTTAAAAGGTTTTCATCAATTTTTATTTTGAGACTCGACTTAATAAATAAACCACCACATCTAATCATCCACATACTGCAGTCGAGGATTTTCATCAAATTATCGATGGTCACGACTATAAGAATCACCTACGGTCATAATCATACCAAAAAACTATCCATCATTTGCATTCACAAAGCCTTTGAGGACTTTTGTTACATCATTTATATCGAGTCGTGATTATCTTAGAATGATCCAATGTGTAATAATCATTTAAGTTCATCTATGCGTAAAGCGAAGATAACATAATATAACATGAGGATGATGACAATGACATAGTAATTCGATAAAACAAGTTCAAGAATTATTTAATCCATGAATGATTAACGTCCAAATTGTCAACATGATCTTGTTTCGTAGAGTAAAATTCAATAATGATCGGAAGAATATTTCCATGAAAAATCTTTGGATGAAACTTGAATATCGAGGATATTCTACTAATTTCATGGAGTATAGAAGTCAAAGTTTTAACCAGCCCGGGTATAATAAAGAATGGAATAACAAAAGAAATCACCATGCATGCGATGCTTGATGTAGGCGAGGTTATTCAACAGAATAATAATAACGCGAACGAATTGGGGTGAAATTATTACTAAACCGAGGATGTTCAACGAGAATAATAAAGATGGAACCCGGATCGGTGTAAAAACACGAGATAGGATATTCCAGCGGAG
Organism: Panax quinquefolius; assembly: GCA_020205615.1. NCBI lineage: Eukaryota > Viridiplantae > Streptophyta > Magnoliopsida > Apiales > Araliaceae > Panax > Panax quinquefolius. The sequence continues at coordinate 147,162,553 of CM035155.1, read as the reverse complement.
AATGATAAAGGCGGAACCGGTCGGTGTAAAACCTGACCAGGATGTTCAGCGAGAATGATAAAGCGGAACCCGGTCAGGTGTAAAACACACGAACGAGGATGTTCAGCGAGAATAATAAAAGCGGAACCGAAGTTATAAAAAAACACATGAACGGGATGTTCCAGCGAATAATAGAAGAATGTCACCAGTATAGAATTAATAAGCGTATCTGAGGTTATTCAATGAGAATAAATAAGAATGGAATAACATAAGGATTTCACCAAGTATAGGATATCTAAGCATATCGGGTTATGTATAGGGTATATCACTTTTACTGAAGTTATTCAGCGAGAATAATAGTGAATGGAATAATGAAGTTCTCTCTGAAGAAGAAAGAACACACCCCTTACACGGAATAACAAATAATATCCCTTTCAGTAAAGAAGCTGAATATAGAAGTAGTGAAGTAGAGAAATACTCTTCTTCTTTTCTATAATTTTCTCTCTATAAACTTCTCTCTATAATTTCTCTCTACAGAGTTTCAATGAATTAAAAGAAAATAATGAAGGAATGAAGCTTCTATTTATAGGAAAATGGAATGCGTAAGTAAGCTAATCCATGAGCAGTCAGATTGATTTACTTTTAATCGGCGGTCCGTATTTAAAGAAAAATCTTTTAAATAAAATATAATATATTCTATTTATATAAAACATTTTACTATGCAAACTTTATCAATACTTATGCAAAACTTTATATAAAAAACAACATACAACACTTATGCGTAATAAAATATAATATATTACATTTATAGAATAACTTTAATAAAGTATTACATTTTATATAAAAGATGTTTACGTTTTATTACGAATAAAAAAAGCGTCATTATCGATATTTCCTCCCATGACGTATCATTATCATTTATAATAATTAAAAGCAAAGCGTCCATTATCGTATAATAATTCGTATTAATAATCGGACGATAATTGGTCGAAACTTCTGACTTCTTACATAAATATCGATAATCAATCTTGGTGATCTTCTTGTCAACCATGGCGTATTCTTGTACTTTCTACTAAGAAGTAGTTCAGCGGTTTAACGGTAAAACCTAAAATCGTTATTTTCATAAAATATTTTGTTGAATTGAATAGTAAGCTTAAGTGAATAGTAACTAAATGAATAGTAACTTCGTGAATAGTAACTCGTGAATAGTAACTCATGAATAAGAACTTCGTGAATAGTAACTCAGGAACTTTCAGAGCACAAAAAGTGCCCCCGAATACCAGTGAATAATACTAGAGTGGATAGTGACCCGGTATTTTAATGACTTGTTTACTTTGAAAAATTTTCACATATCACCCTTAACTTTAACCTTTTATCAATTTAACCATTTTACTAAAATAGAAAAATTGAATACTTTTATTTCATAAAATTGAGGGTCTCCTGATCTCCTCTCATATGAAATTTAAGCCCTCGAAATTTACGTACGATACTGATATTCAAGAGATGAGAATACCTTGCTTTCTTTTAGATTGTACCTTCTCGGTAATTTCCTCATTTATCATGATTTTCTCATTTCTCATCTCCTGTATTTCAAATATCACTCTAAAACATAGTTTCAAAATAAGGGTTAATTAACATATCACGTATTATCCTATACTCTCGGCCCCACCAATTAAATTACCAAATAAACTTAGGTAGGTCATACTAGCGAAGAATTCCCGTCTCTCCCTCCTAGTTCTTGTCTCACACCTCGGCCGGGGATCATATCCCAAGCTTTGATCTGTTGTAACTCAACTCCGTGGTGCTTGACCGCGACACTCACAATGGTACTATCGGTTTGCCGCATCCAAGGCGTCCCCCTGAGAGTCCGGCGGTGCATCCCCATCAACGAGGAAGTCACCACGAGAGGCTCTGGGGCTCTTTACTTATAGCTACGATACCAATGTGACCCTCATGGTGCATGAAACCACAAACACCTCACATTGATACTATCAGTTTGCCATGAATCTGGCGTCCCCTACGGAGAGTCCGGCCGATTGCATCCCCCATCAACAGTGAAGTCGCGTGAGAAGGGGCTCTTTACTTATAGCTACGATACCAGCTGTTGGCGCCCCCAAAATTTAGGTATCGTCGCTGAATTTGTCTTGGTCGCCACTTCATTGGTACATAAATTCAAATATAACTTACTAATATAAGCGTAGGTATGCAATCTGACATAAAGCGTGAGTTTGAATACAAATATTGTCTACTAGATATTATCAAACTCAAAAAGGTCCTCATTACAACTATTATCACACTATTTCACGCGAATAGTGAGGACTCTAATCTTATCCTCGGACCATTACTCCCGTTCCCAGAGCTCGTAAAATTATTTCTCATTTCACGAAGAAAACGGTGAAAGAAAAGGTAAGCTCAACCTAGCCCGATAAGAAATATTATGACTAAGATAATGCGAGAATAAATTATCATTAGCCTTCAGTGAGTGTTAAAGCGATAAAATACAATAAACAACTTGAGTTTAAGCTGCGGTGGAATAAGCGATCCATTAAAAATTGAGTAGAGAATAAAGTCTACTATCTTTTAGGTTTTAAAGGTTTTCATCATTTTTTATCATTTGAGACTCGACAATAAATAAACCACCACATCTAATCATCCACGTACTACCGGTCAAGGATTTTCATCAAATTATCGATGGTCATATTTATCTTAGAATCACCTCTGGTCATAATCATACCAAAAACTATCCATCATTTGCATTACAGATAGCTTTGAGGACTTTTGTTACATCATTTATATCGAGTCGTGATTATCTAGAATGATCCTGGTCATAATCGTCATACCAAGTTCATCTATCTGCGTAAGCGAAGATAACATAATATAACATGAGGATGATGACAATGACATAATAATTCAATAAAACAAGTTCAAGAATTATTTAATCCATGAATGATTAACGTCCAATTATCGACGGCAATCTTTGTTTACGTGAAGTAAAATTCAATAATGATCGGAAGAATATTTCCATGAAAAGATCTTTGGATGAAAGCGCAAATATCGAGGATATTCTACTAATTTCATGGAGTATAGAAGTCAAAGTTTTAACTTAATGGGTATAATAAAGAATGGAATAACAAAAGAAATCACCGTGCATGCGGTGCCGCGTAGGCAGGTTATTCAACGAGAATAATAATAACGGAACGGGTCGGGTGAAATTCACGCAAGCGGGGATGTTCAACAGAATAATAAAGATGGAACCCGGATCCGGGTGTAAAAACACGAGATAGGATATTCAACGAGAATGATAAAAGGCGGAACCGGTCAGGTGTAAAACCTGTGACGGGATATTCCAATGAGAGAATGATAAAAAGGCGGAACCGGTCCGGTGTAAAACACATGAGCGGGATGTTCAATGACGGAATAATAAAAAGCGGAACCTGAGGTCCGAGGTGTAAAACATACAGACGGATGTTCAAACGAATAATAGAAGAATGTCACCAAGTATAGGGTAAGCCAGCGTGTCTGAGTTATTCCAGCAGAATAAATAAGAATGGAATAACATAAAGTTTCACCAGTATAGGATATCTGGCGTATCTGAGGTTATGTATAGGGTATATCACTTTTACTGAGTTATTCAATGAATAATAGTGAATGGAATATGAAGTTCTCTTGAGAAGAAGAATAACACCCACTACAGATACAACAAATAATATCCTTCTTAGTAAAAAATGAATATAGAAGTAGTGAAGTAGCGAAAATACTTCTTCTTTCTATAATTTTCTCTCTATAAGCTTCTCTCATAATTTCTCTCTAGAGTTTGATGAATTAAATAAGAAAATAATGAAGGAATGAGCTTATTTATAGGAAAATGGAATGCGTAGTAAGAATTAATCCATGAGCGATTCCAGATTGATTTACTTTAATCGGCGGTCCATATTTAAAGAAAAATCTTTTAAATAAAATATAATATATTACATTTATATAAAACATTTTACTATGCAAAACTATTTATGCAATCTATACAAAAATTTATGCAAAACACTATGCAACACTATCGTAATAAAATATAATATATTTATTTATAGAATAACTTTAATAAAGTATTACATTTTATATAAAAGATGTTTACATTTTATTACAGAATAAAACAAAGCGTCATTATCGATGTTTCCTCCCACCGACGTATCATTATCATTTATAATAATTAAAACAAAAGCGTCGTTATCATTTATAATAATTCATATTAATAATCGATGATAATTGAGTCAAACTTTGCAGAAACCTTTACATAAATATCGATAATCAATACAGGTGATATTTCTTATCTGCAATGGCGTATTCTTGTATCTTTTACTCACTAGAGTAGTTCAGCGGTTTTAACAAGTAAAACCTCAAAATCGTTATTTTCATAAAATATTTTGTTCGGGTGAATATAGCTGAATAGTAATTCGTGAATAGTAACTTCGTGAATAGTAACTTCGTGAATAGTAACTTCGTGAATAGTAACTCGTGAATAGTAACTTTCGTGAATAGTAACTCAGAAGCCACAAAAAGTGCCCCCAATACTGAGTGAATAATACTAGAGTGAATAGTGACGGTATTTTATGATGACTTGTTTACTTTGAAAAATTTTCACATATCCACTTAACTTTAACCTTTTATCAATTTAACCATTTACTAAAATAGAAAAATTGAATACTTTTATTTCATAAAATTCGGGTCTCACAATCTCCCTCCTTATGAAATTTACGCCCGAAATTTACGTGACGTACTGATATTAGAAGAGATGAGAATACCTTGCTTTCTTTTAGATTGTACCTTACCGGTAATTTCCTCATTATCTTGATTTTCTCATTTCTCATCTCTGTATTTCAAATATCACTCTAAAACATAGTTTCAAAAATAAGGGTTAATTAACATATCACATATTATCCTATATCGTAGAGCCAATTAAATTACCAAATAAACTTAGGTAGGTCATACTAGCGAAGGAATTCCCGTCTCTCCCTCCTAGTTCTTGTCTCACACTCGGCCAGGATCATATCCCTAAGCTTTGTCTACCATTGTAGCTCTCGTGGTGCTTGATGAGACCTCACAATGGTACTATCGGTTTGCCATGAAGCAGGCGTCCCCTACGGAGAGTCCTGGCCCGGTGCATCCCAAGTAAGTGAAGTCACCTTGTTGAGAGGCTCGGGGCTCTTTACTTATAGCTCGATACATTTGTGACCCTCGTGGTGCTTGACCTGACACCTCACATTGATACCTATCGATTTGCCATGAGCAGCGTCCCCTACGAGAGTGCGGCGGTGCATCCCCATCAGCGAGAAGTCACCGGTGAGAGGCTCGGGGCTCTTTTACTTTATAGCTACGATACCAGTGTGGCGCCCCCAAAATTAGGTATCGTCACCCATCTTGGGTCGCCACTTACATGGTACATAAATTCAAATACAACTTACTAATATAAGCGTAAGGTATGCAATACGACATAAAGCGTGAGTTTGAATACAAATATTGTCTCTACTAGATATTATACAAACTCAAAAAGAGTCCTCATTACAACTATTATCACTTATTTCACGAGAATAGTGAGGGACTACTAATCTTTATCCTACGGACCATTACTTACGTTCCCAGGCTAAGTCCGGCTATGTTCTCATTTCACGAAAGAAACGATTGAAAGAAAAGGTGAGCTCAACTAGCCCGATGAAATATTATGACTAAGATAATGCGAGAATAAATTATCATTAGCCTTGACGATGTTAAGCGATAAAATACAATAGACAACCGGTTTAAGCTGCGTGAATAAGCAATCCATTAAAAAAGTTGAGTAGAGAATAAAGTCTACTATCTTTAGGTTTTAAAAGGTTTTCATCAATTTTTATCATTTGAGACACCGACAATAAATAAACCACCACATCTAATCATCACTGTACCACGGTCGAGGATTTTCATCAAATTATCGATGGTCGTGACTATCTTAGAATCACCTCACGGTCATAATCATACCAAAACTATCCATCTTTTGCATTCTGGAGGCCCTTTGAGGACTTTTGTTACATCATTTATATCAAGTCGTGATTATAAGAATGATCACTGGTCATAATCATACTAAGTTCATCTATGCGTAAGCGAAAGATAACATAATATAACATGAGGATGATGTGATGACATAGTAATTGATAAAACAAGTTCAAAATTATTTAATCCATGAATGATTAACGTCCAAATTATCGACGTAATCTTTGTTTACGTGAAGTAAAATTCAATAATGATCGGAAGAATATTTCCATGAAAAGATCTTTGGATGAAGCGCAAATATCGAGGATATTCTACTAATTTCATGGAGTATAGAAGTCAAAAGTTTAACTTATTTGGGTATAATAAAGAATGGAATAACAAAAGAAATCACCGTGCAAATGCGAGTACTTGCGCGTAGACGAGTTATTCAAGCAGAATAATAATAGCGGAACGAGGTCGGTGAAATTCGCAAGCGGGATGTTCAACGAGAATAATAAAGATGGAACCGGATCCGGGTGTAAAACACGAGATAGGATATTCAGCCGAGAATGATAAAAAGCGGAACGGTCCGAATTGTAAAACACATGAGCAGGATGTTCAATGAGAATGATAAAAAGGCGGAACCGGTGGGTGTAAAACACTGTGACGAGGATGTTCAGCGGAGAATAATAAAAAGCGGAACCCGGTCCGGTGTAAAACCACATGTGCGAACAGGATGTCCCAGAATAATAGAAGAATGTCACCAAGTATAGGGTAAATGGCATTATACGAGGTTATTCAATGAGAATAAATAAGAATGGAATAACATAAAGATTTCACACAGTATAGGATATCTGGCATATCGAGGTTATGTATAGGGTATATCACTTTTACTGAGATTATTCAAGCAGAATAATAGTGAATGGAATAATGAAGTTCTCTTGAAGAAAAGAATAACACCCAGCACGAAGATGCAACAAATAATATCACTTCAAGTAAAAGAGCTGAATATAGAAGTAGTGAAGTAAAGAAAATACTCTTCTTCTTACTATAATTTTCTCTCTCATGAAACTCTCTATAATTTCTCTCTACAGAGTTTGATGAATTAAGTAAGAAAATAATGAAGGAATGAAGCTTACATTTATAGGAAAATGGAATGCGTAGTAACTAATCCATGAGCGGTCCAGATTGATTTACTTTAATCGGCGGTCCATATTTAAAGAAAAATCTTTTAAATAAAATATAATATATTCTATTTATATAAAACATTTTACTATGCAAAACATTTATCTGCAATCTTATGCAAAACATATGCTAAAAACTATATACACTATCATAATAAAATATAATATATTACATTTATAGAATAACTTTAATAAAGTATTACATTTTATATAAAAAGATGTTTACATTTTATTACGAATAAAACAAAAGCGTCGTTATCGATGTTTCCTCTCCATGACATGTCATTATCATTTATAATAATTAAAATAAAGCGTCGATTATCATTTATAATAATTCGTATTAATAATCGAATGATAATTGGTCAAACTTCTGAAACTTCTTATAAATATCGATAATCGATCAGGTGTCTTTCTTATCTGACCAGCGCGTATTCTTGTACTTTACTACTTAAAGTAGTTCAGCTGGTTTTAACAGTAAAACCTAAAATCGTTATTTCATAAAATATTTTGTTGGTGAATAGTAACTCATGAATAGTAACTTCGTGAATAGTAACTCGTGAATAGTAACTTCGTGAATAATAATTTCGTGAATAGTAACTTCGTGAATAGTAACTCAAGCGCCAAAAGTGCCCCAATACAGTGAAGTGAATAATACTAGAGTGGATAGTGACGGGTATTTTATAATGACTTGTTTACTTTGAAAAATTTTCACATATCACCCTTAACTTTAACCTTTTATCAATTTAACCATTTACTAAAATGAAAAATTGAATACTTTTATTTCATAAAATTAGAGGTCTCACAATCTCCCTCTTATGAAATTTAAGCCTCTCGAAATTTACGTGCGTACTGATATTGAAGAGATGAGAATACCTTGCTTTCTTTTTAGATTGTACCTTCTACCGGTAATTTCCTCATTGTATCATGATTTTCTCATTTCTCATCTCTGTATTTCAAATATCACTCTAAAACATAGTTTCAAAATAAGGGTTAATTAACGTATCACATATTATCCTATACTACGTGAGCCAATTAAATTACCAAATAAACTTGGGTAGGTCAAACTTATGCGAAGAATTCCCCGTCTCTCCCTCACAGTTCTTGTCTCACCTTTCACCGGGATCGTATCCTAAGCTTTGATGTTATAACTCTCATGGTGCTTGACGCACCACAAAGCTGATAATGGTACTATCGGTTTGCCATGAGCAGGCGTCCCCTACGGAGAATGCGGCCGGTGCATCCCCCATCAACAGGAAGTCACCGGCGAGAGGCTCGGGGGCTCTTTACTTATAGCTTCTCGATGCTAATTGTGACCCTCGTGGTGCTTGACCCGACACCTCACATTGATACCTATCGGTTTGCCACGCACCATGAGCAGCGTCCCTACGGAGTAAAGGCGGTGCATCCCCATCAATGAGGAAGTCACCAATGTGAGAGAGGCTGGGGCTCTTTACTTATAGCTACGATACCAAGTATGGCCCCTAAGAAATTTAGGTATCGTCACCCATCTTGGGTGCATAGCCACTTACGTAGTACATAAATTCAAATCAACTTCTTAATATAAGCGTAAGTATGCAATACGACATAAAGCGTGAGTTTGAATACAAATATTGTCTACTAGATATTATACAAACTCGAAAGGAGTCCTCATTACAACTATTATCACCTTTATTTCACACGAATAGTGAGGACTACTAATGCTATCCTACGGACCATTATTCTCCCGTTCCACAGTCGTCGTCCCGGCTATGTTCTCATTTCACGAAGAGAAACGGTGAAAGAAAAGGGTGAGCTCAAGCTAGCCCCCGAAGAAATATTATGACTAAGATAATGCGAGAATAAATTATCATTAGCCTTCAGCGATGTTAAGCGATAAAATACAATGACAACCGGTTTAAGCTGCGGTGGAATAAGCAATCCATTAAAAGAGTCAGTAGAGAATAAAGTCTACTATATTTTAGGTTTTAAAGGTTTTCATCAATTTTTATCATTTGAGACTCGACAATAAATAAACCATTACATCTAATCATCCACGTACCCACGATCGAGGATTTTCATCAAATTATCAATGGTCGTACATATCCGAATCACCTCTGGTCATAATCATACCAAAAACTATCCATCAATTTGCATTCTGACCCTTTGAGGACTTTTGTTACATCATTTATATCAAGTCGTGATTATCTTAGAATGATCCACGGTCATAATCATACCAAGTTCATCTATGCACGTAAGCCCGAAGATAACATAATATAACATGAGGATGATGTGATGACATAGTAATTCAATAAAACAAGTTCGAAATTATTTAATCCATGAATGATTAACGTCCAATTATCGACATAATCTTTGTTTACGTGAGTAAAATTCAATAATGATCGGAAGAATATTTCCATGAAAAGATCTTTGGATGAAACGCAAATATCGAGGATATTCTACTAATTTCATGGAGTATAGAAGTCAAAGTTTTAACCATTTGGGTATAATAAAGAATGGAATAACAAAAAGAAATCACCGTACATGCGTGTACTTACGCATGAGGCGAGGTTATTCAACAGAATAATAATAACGGAACGGTCGGGTGAAATTCTGCAAGCGGGATGTTCCAACGAGAATAATAAAGATGGAACCGGAATCCGGTGTAAAAAACACGAGATAGGATATTCCAACGAGAATGATAAAAGCGGAACCCGGTCAGGTGTAAAACACACGCATGACGAGGATGTTCCAGCGAGAATGATAAAAAGCGGAACCGGTCGGTGTAAAAAACCATGACGAGGATGTTCCAACGGAATAATAAAAGCGGAACCCGGTCCGGTGTAAAAACACACTGAGCGGGATGTCCCAGCGAGAATAATAGAAGAATGTCACCAAGTATAGGGTAAAGGCATTGGCGTATCTGAGTTATTCCAATGAGAATAAATAAGAATGGAATAACATAAAGTTTCACCAAGTATAGGATACGCCGCATATACGAGGTTATGTATAGGGTATATCACTTTCTGAGTTATTCAGCAGAATAATAGTGAATGGAATATGAAGTTCTCTTCGAGAAGAAGAATAACACCCACTTACGAATTACAACAAATAATATCCCTTCTAGTAAAAAGAACCCGAATATAGAAGTAGTGAAGTAGCGAAATACTCTTCTTCTTTACTATAATTTTCTCTCTATAACTTCTCTCTATAATTTCTCTCTACAGAGTTTCAATGAATTAAAGAAAATAATGAAGGAATGAGCTTACATTTATAGGAAAATGGAATGCGTATGAAGCTAATCCATGAGCGGTCGAGATTGATTTACTTTAATCGGCGGTCGTATTTAAAGAAAAATCTTTTAAATAAAATATAATATATTCTATTTATATAAAAACATTTTCTTATCAAACTACTTGTCTGCAATCTTATGCAAAACACTATGCAAAACACTATGCAACACTATCATAATAAAATATAATATATTCTATTTATAGAATAACTTTAATAAAGTATTCTATTTTATATAAAAAGATGTTTACATTTTATTACGAATAAAAAGCAAGCGTCATTATCGATGTTTCACTCCACCAACATGTATAATTATCACTATAATAATTAAAACAAAAGCGTCGTTATCATTATAATAATTCGTATTAATAATCATGATAATTGAGTCAAACTACCGACTTCTTACATAAATATCGATAATCAATACTGGTGTCTTCTTGTCAACGCCAGCGTATTCTTATTCTTTACTACCGAAGTAGTTCAACGGTTTTAACGGTAAAACCTCCGTCGTTATTTTTTATAAAATATTTTGTTCGGGTGAATAGTGGCTTGAATAGAATCGTGAATAGTAACTCGTGAATAGTAACTCGTGAATAGAATAGTAACTTCGTGAATAGTAACTCAGAAACCACAAAAAGTGCCCCAAATACCCGAGTGAATAATACTAGAGTGGATAGTGACCCGGTATTTTATAATGACTTGTTTACTTTGAAAAATTTTCACATATCACCCTTAACTTTAACCTTTTATCAATTTAACCATTTACTAAAATAGAAAAATTGAATACTTTTATTTCATAAAATTCGAGGGTCTCACAATCTCCCTCCTTATGAAATTTAGCCCTCGAAATTTACGTCGCATTACGATATTAGAAGAGATGAGAATACCTTGCTTTCTTTTTTAGATTGTACTTACCAGTAATTTCCTCATTATCATGATTTTCTCATTTCTCATCTCCTGTATTTCAAATATCACTCTAAAACATAGTTTCAAAATAAGGGTTAATTAACATATCACATATTATCCTATACTCGGCCCGACCAATTAAATTACCAAATAAACTTAGGTAGGTCATACTAGCGAAAAAATTCCCGTCTCTCCCCTCCTAGTTCTTGTCTCACACCTCGGCCGGGATCGTATCCTAAGCTTTGATACCAACCCTGTAACTCTCGTGGTGCTCAACCACAACACCTCACAATGGTACTATCGGTTTGCCACCATGAGCAGGCGTCCCCTCGGAGAATCCGGCGGTGCATCCCCATCAACAGTGAAGTCACCGGTGAGAGGCTCGGGGCTCTTTACTTATAGCTACGATACCAATTGTGACCCTCGTGGTGCTTGACCACAAGACCTCACATTGATACTATCGGTTTGCCATGCAGTGAGCGGCGTCCCCTACGGAGAGTGCGGCGGTGCATCCCCATCAGGAAGTCACCAAATGAGAGGCTCGGGGCTCTTTACTTATAGCTCGATACCAATCGTGGCGCCCCAAAATTTAGGTATCGTCGTCACCCATCTTGGGTCGCCACTTACGTGGTACATAAATTCAAATATAACTTCTTAATATAAGCTATGGTGTACAATACGACATAAAGCGTGAGTTTGAATACAAATATTATCTACTAGATATTATACAAACTCAAAAGGAGTCCTCATTACAACTATTATCACCTTATTTCACGAATAGTGAGTCCTACTAATTTATCCTGCGGACCATTACTTCGTTCCCTGACTGTCGTCGGTATGTTCTCATTTCAAGAGAAACGGTGAAAGAAAAGGTGAGCTCAACTAGCCCAAGAAGAAATATTATGACTAAGATAATGCGAATAAATTATCATTAGCCTTCAACGATGTTAAAGCGATAAAATACAATAAACAACCAGGTTTAAGCTGCGGCGGAATAAGCGATCCATTAAAAAGTCAAGTAGAGAATAAAGTCTCTATCTTTTAGGGTTTAAAAGGTTTTCATCAATTTTATCATTTGAGACTCGACAATAAATAAACCACCACATCTAATCATCCACTGTACCACTGGTCGAGGATTTTCATCAAATTATCAATGGTCATGACTATAAGAATCACCTCTGGTCATAATCATACCAAAAACTATCCATCATTTGCATTCTGAGAGCCACCGAGGACTTTTGTTACATCATTTATATCAAGTCATGATTATACCGAATGATCCACTGGTCATAATCATACCAAGTTCATCTATGCAACGTAAGCAAAGATAACATAATATAACATGAGGATGATGATGATGACATAGTAATTCGATAAAACAAGTTCAAGAATTATTTAATCCATGAATGATTAACGTCAAATTGTCAACATGATCTTTGTTTTCGTAGAGTAAAATTCAATAATGATCGGAAGAATATTTCCATGAAAAGATCTTTGGATGAAAACGCAAATATCGAGGATATTCTACTAATTTCATGGAGTATAGAAGTCAAAGTTTTAACTTATTTGGGTATAATAAAGAATGGAATAACAAAAAAAAGAAATCACCGTAAATGCGGTACTTAGCGTGAGCAGTTATTCCAATGAGAATAATAATAACGGAAACGGTCGGTGAAATTCACACCGCAAGCGGGATGTTCCAATGAGAATAATAAAGATGGAACCGAGATCAGGTGTAAAACACACGAGATAGGATATTCCAGCAGAATGATAAAAAGCGGAACCCAGTCCGTAAAAAAACAGCGCATGGATGTTCAGCAAGAATGATAAAGGCGGAACCGGGTCGATTGTAAAACTTGACGCAGGATGTTCAGCGGAGAATAATAAAAAGCGGAACCGGTAGGTGTAAACACATGCAGACGAGGATGTCCCAACAGAATAATAGAAGAATGTCACCAAGTATAGGGTAAGCAAGCGTATCTGAGGTTATTCCAATGCAGAATAAATAAGAATGGAATAACATAAAGATTTCACCAAGTATAGGATACGCATATCTGAGGTTATGTATAGGGTATATCACTTTTCTGAGTTATTCAAGCGGAATAATAGTGAATGGAATAATGGAAGTTCTCTTGAGAAGAAAGAATAACAATAACACTTTACGAAGTACAACAAATAATATCCCTTACAGTAAAAAAAATGAATATAGAAGTAGTGAAGTAGCAAAATACTCTTCTTCTTCTATAATTTTTCTCTCTATAGCTTCTCTCTATAATTTCTCTCTACAGAGTTTCAATGAATTAGTAAGAAAATAATGAAGGAATGAGCTTATTTATAGGAAAATGGAATGCATAGTAACTAATCCATGAGCGGTCCAGATTGATTTACTTTAATCGACGGTCCATATTTAAAAAAAAATCTTTTAAATAAAATATAATATATTCTATTTATATAAAAACATTTTACTATGCAAAACACTATGCAATACTATGCAAAATACTATGCAAAAACACTATGCAACACTATGCGTAATAAAATATAATATATTACATTTATAGAATAACTTTAATAAAGTATTCTATTTTATATAAAAAAGATGTTTACGTTTTTATTACGAATAAAACAAAACGTCATTATCGATGTTTCCTCCCACCAACATATCATTATCACTATAATAATTAAAACAAAGCGTCATTATCATTTATAATAATTCATATTAATAATAAAATGATAATTGAGTCAAACTTACCGACTTCTTACATAAATATCGATAATCAATACCAGGTAATGTCTCTACTATGCAACAACGTATTCATTGTACTTTTTACTACCGAAAGTAGTTCAGCGGTTTTACGGTTAAAACCTCCGTCGTTATTTTCATAAAATATTTTGTTGGGTGAATAGTAACTCATGAATAGTAACTTCGTGAATAGTAACTCGTGAATAGTAACTTTCGTGAATAGTAACTTCGTGAATAGTAACTCATGAATAGTAACTTTCGTGAATAAGTAACTCGTGAATAAGACTTTCAGACACAAAAAGTGCCCCAAATACCGAAAGTGAATAATCTTAGAGTGGATAGTGACCGGTATTTTACGACAACTTGTTTACTTTGAAAAATTTTCACATATCACTCTTAACTTTAACCTTTTATCAATTTAACCATTTACTAAAATAGAAAAATTGAATACTTTTATTTCATAAAATTGAGGTCTCACAAAATTAAATTTCATTAATAATAAGTTGGGGTCTTACATAACATATCGATACAATAATTGAATCAAATAACGTGAGATCTTATCACAACAATTCTTTATGCAATAATTGAACAAAACCGGTGACTTCTCACGTAAGCATCAATAATCGATATCGTGTGCTCTTATTCAACCATAGCGTATTCATTGTAATTTTAACACCGAGGTGTTTTAACGAGTTAACGGTAAATCTTCCCGTAGTTATTTTTTCATAAAATATTTTTATCGTTTTCTCGATCAAACAATAATTCCGTTATGGGGTCCACTGATGATTGTCTTAGTCGTCGTCGAATATTCCCTGTTAAAATGAATATTCCCCGACCAATCGAATATTATATAACAACTTGCGCACTTCGCAAAATTTATAAATATTACCCACAACTATAACATTATATCAAATTCATTCCATAATATATAAAAATGATATTTATAGAAAAATCATCTTTATTAAAAAAACGTTGGGGTCTTACAACCTCCCATTCTTATGAAATTTCGCCCTCGAAATTAGGGTTGATACCTGGTATGTCGAAGAGGTAAGGATACCTTGATTTCATTTCAGATTTTAACTCCCAGGTCATTTCCTCAACATCGTGGTTTCTCCACAAAACTTTGACTTGAGGTATAACCTTGGATCGTAGAATATATTCCTTCTTATCCGAGATTTGAACAGGAACCTCTTCATACGTTAAATCTTTCGCTATTTCGTCCGGTTCTAACTCAATAATGTTGTTCTGGTCTTCCACATATTTACGTAACATGGATATATGAAAAACTTTATGAACACGAGACATACTTGGCAGTGGCGAGTCTATACGCCTACAGTTCCTACTCGATCGAGGATTAAAATGGGCCGATGAATCGAGGATTGAGCTTTCCTCTCTTTCCAAATCTCGTAACTCCTTTCCATGGAGCAACACGTAATAACACATGATCTCGATATCGAATTCCACGTCCTTTCGATGAAGATCGGCATAACTCTTTTGTCGATCTTGTGAAGTTTTTATACATTGTCGGATCGTTTGTATCTTTTAAAAGTAGTCACATCGTCTTAACTCCGGTCCCCAACAACGTTGCTTCACCCACCTCATCCCAAAGATATCTTGGAGAGCGTCACTTTCTTCCATACAACGCTTGAATGGAGCCATGCCAATACTTGCTTGATAACTATTGTTGTAGGAAAACTCCACCAATGGTAAGAACTTGTCCCAACTTCACTTGAAGTCGAGGACACGAGTCTTAATAAATCTTCAAGAGTTTGAATAGTCCTCTCGATTGTCCGTAGATTCGAGGATGATATGTCGAACTAAATCGTAAATCTGTGCCCATAGCTTTTTGCAAACTTACCCAAAATCGTGAAGTGAATCTTGGGTCTCGATCGAAACTATGGATCTTGGCATACCATGCAATCTTACAACCTCGTTTATGTACATACGAGCAAGACATTCAAGTGTATAAGTTTCTCGTATAGGTAAAAAATGAGCAGACTTGGTCAATCTATCAACAATGACCCAAATTGTATCTATGCCTTGAGAAACCATGGGAAGACCGATGAACGAAATCAATGGTAATGTGCTCCACTTCCATTACGGAATTTCAAGTGGTTCTGATGGACCTTTTGGTACTTGATGCTCCGTCTTGACTCGTTGACAAGTTAGACACCTTGAGATAAACAGATATCTCTCTCTCTTCATATTGCTCCACCAAAATGTATGGCGAAGATCATGATACATTTTGGTACTCCCGAGATGGATTGCAAAGCGGTGTGTTATGCGCCTCCATCATGATTTTATACTTTAAATCGAGGTTCGTTAGGAACACAAAATGCGGAGTTGACTCAAGTATTCCTTCTTCATCGATTCTTGCTTTGATATAGCACCTTCTTATGTCGTATTCCTCATACGCATAAACTCCGTGTCCAGTAAGGCTTGAGCATCTTTAACTTTATCGATTAAAGTCGATTTCTACTCGTATATTCGCCATCATCACGTGGGTCCACGGAGTCTTTATCTCTATCTCCATCCCTTAGAAGTCATACAAAATGGGCCTTTGCGTGAACAATATCGCTTTTCGTGCCGCATATGATCTTCTACTCAATGCGTCTCACTACCACGCTTAAACTTTTTAAGATGGTATTGGATGGTATGATCATAATCTTTCAACAGTTCAAGCCAACGTCATTTGTCGTCGATATTGAGTTCCTTTTGAGTGAAGAAATATTTAAGGCTTTTATGATCCAGTAAAGATCTCCACTTTCTCCCCATACAAGTAATGCCTCCAAATCTTTAGTGCAAAGACAACAGCTGCCAACTATAGATCATGAGTAGGATAATTTCTCTCATATTCTTTGAGTTTCAGAGAGGCATAGGCTATGACTTTCCCGTGTTGCGTGAGAACACATCCTAACCCTTTGCAGAAGCATCTTTGTAGATGACAAATCCTCCGAGCAGGATGATATTGTAAGAACGGTCTTTGAAATGAGTCTCCTCTTGAGTTCTTGAAAACTCTTTTCACATTCCTCGCTCCAGCCGAATTTTTGTATCTTTCGAGTCGGTGAGTTAATGGAATAGCGATTAGAGAAACCGCTTCTACGAATCTCGATAATAACCAAATTTAAGCGAGAAAGCTACGTGCTTCGATCCATCGATTTAGGTTGCTCCCGACTTTGAATAGCTTCAATCTTTCTTTGGGTCAACAGATATTCCATGACTTGATACTACGTGCCCAAGGAATGCTACTTCCTCCAGCCAAAACTCGCATTTCTTCAACTTTGCATAAAGCTTGTTTTCACGAAGCTTTTGGAGTATCAGTCTCAAGTGTTGCACATGATTTTCACGGCTTTTGGAATAAATAAGGATGTCATCAATAAAGACAACCACAAAGTGATCCAAATATTCCTTGAATACTCGGTTCATCATATCCATGAAGGCAACAGGAGTATTAGTCAATCCAAAAGATATGACTAGGAATTCATAATGCCCGTACCGAGTTCTGAAAGCCGTCTTTGGAATGTCATTGGTTCTAATCTTCAATTAGTGATATCCGGAACGAAGATCAATCTTTGAAAAGAATTTGGCGCCTTGCAATTGGTCAAACAGGTCATCAATACAAGGCAATGGATATCTATTTTTGATAGTGACATGGTTCAACTCCCATAATCAATACAAAGTCGCATATTCCCATCTTTCTTCTTCACGAGTCGAACAGGAGCACCCCAAGGAGAAGTACTAGGACGAATAAAGCCGATGTCTAACAATTCTGTAGTTGGGTTTTAACTCACGAAGTTTAATAGGAGCTTATTCGATATGGGGCTTTGGAAATAGGTTTTGTACCGAGTTCAAAGGTCGATACAAAATTCAATTTCACGCTCTGGGGGTAGGCCAGGAAGTTCTTTAGGGAATACTTCAGGAATTCATTAACAATAGAAATATCATTCAAAACTGACGTACTTTTGTTTAGATCCGTGACATGAGCTAAGAAAGCTTGACATCCTTTTTTCAATAAACGAATAACTTTATGGATTGAGATGACAGTGATTGATTTTAATGGTTTAGTTGCTTGAATTAGCATAATAGGTTGGTTAGGAATATGAAAGCTAACAACCTTATTTAAAACAATCAATTTTTGCATGATGAATAGTTACTTGATCAATCCCCTAGAATTACGTCGAATGCAAGTATTTTCAATGAAATAAGATCGACGGTAATGTCGAGTGGTACCGATTTGAACCAAACAAGACTTATAAACAATGGATGTAATGAAGGTTTCTCCCAGCGGAGTTTCAACAGATAAGTCAAAGTCTAATTTCTCCTGAGTCAAATTTAAATGTTGGCGCTTAGTAGGAGAAATAAAAGAATGGGTAGAACCGGTATCAAATAAGATATAGACTTCACTAAAGTTTATGATAAGCTTTTGTGATGACCTCGTTCGGGTTCCTTGCTTTCGGGAGGTCATAACAAACGCCTCTCCTTTGAACTCACGGCTTTGACTTTTACAGGGGACGGTCTTTGGTGCCTCCATCCTAGCTTGAACTTATCTTGGTGAAGCGACAAAATCGGGCTAGGTGACCTTCTCTTCCATAATTATAACATGCTTTGGGCGGCATCACGCAGATTTGATCGATGTGTCCTCCCTCCACATTTGAAGCATATGATAGGTGGTCGTTCTCCTTCCTTAACGACGGGTCTTTGATCTTTGACGTCTTTCCATCATTGTTGAATCTCCTCTTCTTGAAATGTCCATTCTTATTGTTTTGACACGATTACCACCGAAGTGGTTATCATTTTTCGCCTATTGATTCCCTCCACGCTTGTTGTCACCACTTCGATGACTGCTCTCACTAGTATTATCATTTTGCCAGCTGCTCTCTTTTGGTTGGGTTGACTCATTATCGCTCTCCAATAACCGAGCCCTATTAACAACATCTGAATACAAACACAATTTATGAGAGATAAGATATTAACGTATCTCGGGTTTTCAAACCTCTTAGAAACATTCGCGTCATTCTCTCCTCATTATCGGTTAACCAAATGGGGACTTAATCGGGATAACTCGACAAACTTGGCTTCGTACTGAGATACGGTCATGTTGTTTTGCTCCAGCTTGATGAATTCTACCTCTTTCATGTGACGAATACTTTCGAGAAAGTACTTGTCGTTGAACAATTCTTGGAACTTCTCCCAAGTCATCTTCAGTGCGGCAAGTTGAATACGTTTTACAAATTCCCCCAAGTAATCTGCCTATGCTCGCAACATGAAGGTGGCAAAGAGAACCTTTTGCTCCTCGGAGCATCCCAAGACATTAAATATCTTGCAGATCCGCTTTATCCATGTCTCGCTTTAAGTGGTTTTGGCTCTCCAAAAACTCGGTGGTCCCAGTTCCTTGAACTCGCCAGCGGTGACCGTCAAGAAAGTTGCCGGTGTTTTCACTGTATTTTGGGCCGGAGCCGCTCTTACTCGATGTTGCATGAATCGCATAAAGCCTCTAAACATTCCATCGTTCATCATTTGGTCGGTGTTGTTATTTGCATGAGGATTGTCGCCTTCACGATACACATTATCACGATTAATGATGCATGGAGACTCAACGATCTCTTGTGCTCCATTGATGTTCTCTCGTGACGCCCCAAAATAGGTCCATTCCATCCAACCCATTACGAAGTCGCCAAATACATGGTACAAAAAATAACTACAACTTTATTAATACATTTGTCGTGCAAAATCATGACAACATATATCTTGTGAGTTTAAATACAATTATTGTCTTCTAGGCAATATACATACCCAAATAAATCCTCATCCCAATTATTGATACATTATTTTACAAAATGGTGAGGACTACTAAACAACTCTCTCTAGAACCTTCATTCCATACCCCGACTAGTACTCGCTACATTCTCGCCTCCACGAGAAGAAAAATGGAACAACAAAGAAAAGGGTGAGCTCAACTAGCCCGAAAAAAGAATATTATGACTAAGATAATATACAACAAATTATCGTTAGTCTCAACAACGAGGAAAAATCTAATAGAATACAATAGACAACAAATTTTAAATCAATATTCGCAGTTTGAAATAATAATTCATTAGAAGAGTTAAGTAGAGAATGTAAACTACTATCTTCTATATATGAATTTAAAAGTTCATCGTCGATATTTTATCCTCGTAACATCAATCAATATATATCTGGAATCAAATATTCATCTTTGCACTACGGGCCAAAGATATTCATCAGTCGGTCATGTTCATCTCAACACTGTTCATCTTTGCACTACGGGCCAAAGATATTTATCAGTCGGTCATGTTCATCTCAACACCTGTTCATCTTTGCTACTATGGGCCAAAGATATTCATCAAGAAATCATTCATCTTTTGCACTACTGGCCAAAGATATTCAGTAATATCATCATTTAGGACTGAGGATGATGAAAAATATTTCAAAGAAAACGAATCCAGTGAAACAAAAGAACAAGTATTATGGATTCGTACTTTAAACAATCCGAAGTTCAAAAATACTTCATAAATAATCATAATCAAGTAAAATTCAAGAATGATCAAAACATGGATACAATCAAAGCTAGTATCCATAATAGATATTTTAGACGAAAAGAAGAAATTTCATTTTTAATTGAATAGTGGCGTATTCGTGAATAGTCTAGTATCGTGAATAGTCCAGTATACGTGAATAGTAACTCCGACACCAAAAGATAGAAATTTCACAAAAAAAACATCTTCACGCTTACAGCTTAATAGTACTACGTGAATAAGAACTCGTGAATAGTAACTCATAAATAGTAACTCTCGTGAATAAGTAACTTCATGAATAAGTAACCCCGATACATGGAAAAGTTCCAAATTTGATAAAAAGTTTCAACCAATATTTCAAAGATAATGATATTGAAAAATAATATCATTTGAGAAGAAAATAACATCCCTTACCTCGATGAAGCGAAGACTTACTAACAAACACAGGATATAAAGCTATGACTTGAACTTGCAAGTATAGCAATACTCAAAATACTCACAAGAATACGCCGATAATATAGAGAGAGAAAACTTACATTTACGGTGTGATTTTCAATTCTAACTAAGCACTTTTATTTATAGGAAATTGCTTGTAACACCAAAGCGAAAATTGAATATAATAATATTATATATAAACAAAATTCATACGCCCACATCTTGAATCTAAATTCAGCCACCATGCACATGTTAAATATGCCTACAACATATAAAAACGTTTTTCTTAAAAACATAATTAAAACTTCCAAAATCAATTATTTGAGACTTGAACTTAAATAATTCATAATAAATAGCCCTTTTATCGAAAAAATTCGAATCTCGCGATTTTTATAGGAAATTCCATTATCTACAACTTTGCAGAAGGAAGTTTTTCCAAATTCCAAATGAAATTAACCAAAATCCACAAGCAGGCGATTTTACAAAGTTATAATCAAATTTGATCAATAAATGGGGTCCACCGAGCATGTTTAACATGTTTTAAACATTTATTGCAACAAAATACTCTTCCTCCTCGTATACTTATATATCCCACATTCGTTGTAAAAATATCACCATTATTATATTACTAAAATATAATAATATATTTAAATAATTATTTTATGGAAAAAGATAAAATATTAATTTTCAACAATTGTCATTTTAAAAATTTTCCATCTATATCCACATAAAATCAATATTTTCCTCATCATATAAATCAATAATTAATTATTCACAAATAATATTACGAATCACGATCTTAACAACCGGTAGTTCCAGGAAAAGAGGGCTTTCCAATAAAGATTTCTCTCTCATCTGGTATGATTAGGTGACCAAACCTCTCCTTGATGTAACTTTCTAGACATTGCCAATAATGTTATCTAATAATATTATTCGAGGATAATATGAATTATTGCTTCGATAATGAAAAATACTATGTAATGACAATTATTGAAAGAACAATAATATAAAATATCAACGCAACAATTATTAAATCAATAAAATCTTGAGCGAAGAATTCTTTGTAACAATTATTGAGTAGTGCCTTCTTACGTAAGAATCAATAATTGGTGCAATGGTGCTTCTATTGTTCAACAACGGCGTATTAGTGTGTTTTAACCAGGTAGTGTATTCCAACATGATTAATAACTGTAATAACTACGTAGTTATTTATAAACAACTTATATTTGTCGTTTTCTTCATCCAATCGCTTTTCAGTTATGGGGCCATAAAAGACTACTACGCCGTCGTACGAATATTCCCCGACAATAATGAATATTTTATAACCACTTGCTTATTCGAAATATTTGCGTATTTTACCCATAACTATCCACATTAATCAAATCAACCCTTACTATTTCAAAATAATAAATAAAGGCAAATAAATTTCATTTATTAATAATTTGGGGTCTTACATTCTCAACATTCTCGGATGTTATTTTCAAATACTGCCACAAAATAAGGGTTAATTAACATATCACATATTATCCTATACTCTAACCGATCAATTAAATACAAATAAACTTAAGAGTCATACTAAATGAAAGAATTCTCTCTCCCTCCTAGTTCTTATCTCACATCTCAGGCAGGGATCATATCCCTAAACTTTAATACCAACTGTGACGCCCCCAAAATAGGTATACATCACATATTCTAAGTCGCCAAATACATGGTATGAATCACAAATACAACTTAATTATACAACAAATGATATAAAATACGACATAACATAATCTAAGAGTTTTAATAAGAATATTGTCATCTAGACAATATCCACACTCAATGGAGTCCTCATTACATTTATTGTCACACTATTTAACAGAATGGTGAGGGACTACTAATGCTATCATACGGACCAGTTACTCTGTTCCCCGATTAGTCCTTGCCACGTTCTCATTTCTGAAGAGGACAATGAAAGCAAAAGGGTGAGCTCAACTAGCCCAGTAAGAAATATTATGACTAAGATAATGCAGAAAAATTATCGTTAGCCTTCAATAGTGTTAAACTGATAAAATATAACAAACATCAAGTTTAACTGCAGCGGAACAAACAATTCATTAAAAGAATCAAATAGAGAATAAAATCTACTATCTTTTATGATTTAAAAGTTTTTTCATCACTTTAATCACGAGACTCACTTAATAAATAATCCACATCATCCCCACTTTTCTGACGAAGGATATTCATTAGTATCACAACCATAAATTATCCATGCAATACGGGCCGAGGATATTCGTATGTATTCATCAATGGTCGTGATCATGACAACAAACATCCATCAATGCACTACTGGTCAATGAGAACTTTTACCACATCATTTGTAACATTACGATGGCCATGATTATACCGAATAATCCTCGGTCATAATCATACCAAGTCCATCTATGCATTATATAGTACACGGATGACTTTTAACATAATATAAACATGAGGATGATGACAATGATATAAGAATTCAATAAAACAAGTTCAAGAATTAATTTATCTAGGAACCAATAATGTCCAAATTGTCAACATGAATCTACTTTGTGGGGTAAAACTCAAGAATGCTCGAAGAATATTTCCATGAAAAGATCATTGGATGAAGCTTAAATATCGAGGATATTCCACTAATTTCATGGAGTATAGAAGCCAAAACTTTAACCATTTGAGTATAATAAAGAATGGAATAACAAAAGAAATCACCAGGGCATCGATAGACCGCACATACAAAGTTATTCCAACAAAATAATAAATAACGGAACTCAGTCAAGTGCGTAAACACACGCATGGATATTCCAGAATAATAAATAACGGAACCAGTCAAAGTAAATTACTTGCAAATAGGATGTTCCAACGAGAATAATAAATAACGAAACCGAAAGTAGTGCAAAATTCACAATAAGCGGGATGTTCCAAGCAGAATAATAAAGAATGGAATAATGAAGAATTTCACCGTATGACATAAAGATTAGATGTATGCACTATTCCAACATAATAATAAAGAATGGAATAATGGAAGAATTTCACCAAGTATAGTGGAAATCACAGCGTATATAGGTTATTCCAACAGAATAATAAAGAATGGAATAACAAAAGTTCTCTTCATGAATACGAAAGAAATAATACCCCTTACCTTAGAAGAAACTGGATATAGGAATAGTGAAGTAGCAGAATACTTTTCTTCTCTCTCTATAGTTTCTCTCTCTAGAGATTCAGTGAATTCGTAAGAAATAATGAAGGAATGAGCTTCTACTTATAGGAGAACGGAAAGGATACTATGCAATAAAATATTCTAATAAAATAAAAACTTTTAAATAAAATATTATATATATATTATATATATCACATGCTTCTTTCTTAAATTCACGAGATTCAATCCCGTGATATTACTTACTCCATCAGACAAATGTTACATAATATATATATATATATATATATATATATATATATATAATAATGATATAGTGCTCCATTCCACTCCACCAATTTGATGACTAAGACATGTGCTTAATAATGATCATTCACGGGATGCACCCGTGATTCCCCCACTAATTCTTCTTTAAACACCAATGTCACATTCATTTATTATATATATATATATATATATATATAATATTAATCATTATACTTATATAATATATCTATACATATAATTCTAACTTCCCGTGAACATCCAAGATCCCCCATTTTCAAATTTTTCTTCCACATGTGGGCCCACATTTATTATATTAAATAATTTTCATCGAATATTTGAAAATTGGGTAAATAGGGTCCATATAATAACATCAAATACTTCATAAAATCCTCTCAATATTTTTAACAACATTTATCATCATTATTATAATTCACAATATTAATCGACCGCGTCGTTTCACGGGAAAGAGGGCTTTCCAATAAGAATTTCTTCCTATTAGCGTATTGATTAGGTGACCAAACCTCTCCTGGCGTAACTTCTGACATCGTTAATATTGCGAATAATAATATTAATAACTTTGTTATCTCAATTATTGATTTAATAATATATAACATATTGACAATAATTGAATCAAATAACGTGAGATCTACGCAACAAGCAATCTTTAGTAATAATTGAACAAAACCGAGTGACTTCTCACGTAAGCATCAATAATCAATACCGGTAGTGCTACTATGTAACCACGCCAGACATTCTTGTACTTTTAACACCGGGTGTTTCAACCGTTAACTGTAAATCTTCCATAGATTATTTTCATAAAATACTTTTGTCATTTTCTCAATCAAATAATAATTTCGTTGTGGGGTCCCATTAATGATTGTCTTGTCGCACGAATATTCCCGTTAAAACGAATATTAAACGAATCGAATATTATATAACAACTTTGCGTCTTTTGCAAAATTTATAAATATTACCCACAACTATAATATTATATCAAATTCATTCCATAATATTTAAAATGATATTTATAGAAAAATCATCTTTATTAAAAAAAAGTTGGGGTCTTACATATATGTTATTTAAGATAGTATATTATTTAAGAGGTATAATTTAGATTCGTCCTCACTAACTTAATATTAATATTTAATCAACTAAGTAACCAACTTATTATTAGTATTAATTATACTAAGTAGTTTTATTCATTGAAAATATATATTAATTAAATATATCTACATGAAATTATAAATGTATAATTAAAACTTTAAAAACTTTATTGATGTATTAATTAAATTAAATTTATTATAATGTATAAATTACAATAATGAATAAGTAAATATTTATACTTAATTGATGAACAATTATAATTTAAAAATTTAAAATTATAAATAACTGGATAAAGAAATATGTTAGATCTCAGGCCACGTCAGACTTTTTTTGTAAGTCAGGTCTTACCAGATTTTATCTTAAAATAGCAACATTTCCAAACCTTCTAAGTGAGACCTGATCGAGTAAAGCCTTGATCAAATCGGGCCTAAACTAGACCAAGGCCAGGTCGTGAGTCTTTTGTGCATCCCTACTCCTAGATTAAAAATAATAAACATGGTATGAATTTAACAAGAAACTCAAGAATTTTTATTATTAGTCTTTTCAAATGTTATTTATCCATTTAATATTTCACCAAAGTAATCTTTTATATGCACCTAAATCCTAAATATATTTTACCACTCTATCCGATTCTAAAATTAAAGATATAATTTGATTTTTAAGATTAATATATTAAATTTTAAATTAATATGAATACATTTAATTTTAGTTGATACAATTATTATAATATATAATAAAATTTATAAATTAAAAAATAATTAATTTTAAATTTTTATGAGTTTATATAAATTTTAAAATTTAATATGTATTTTTAATTTTGAACGGAGAGAATATAAATTAATTAGTGTAGGTGACTTGTGGAAAAAAAAAAATAAAAGGAAATTAAAAAAAGAAAAAAGGGTACAAGAACAGAGAAATTCAAAAGAAAAGGAAAAGACCAATAATCCCATACCTAAAGTTGAACGGTGAGCTTGAAAGATCTTCAACCTCTCCTGAATGATAAGAGTATTATCTCCTCAAACAACACCCAATCAATCTCACCTTCAATCTTCCCCTCCACATAAACCCCTCCTGCATTCCTCTCTACCATTCATTTGCCTTCCCTTGTTTTCTCCACAACTTTTTCTCTCTCTAAAACATCATCTTCCGACAATGGCTTCAGCAGCATCACCCACCTCGCTTTCTCTCCTCCCCACCACTTCCTCCTCTTCCACCACCTCCCGCCACCGTGCATCCCTCAACACCCGCTTCCTCTGCCGCTCCCCTCCCCGCGGCCTTGGTTTCGCCGCCTCCTCCGCCGACCCTCTTTTGTTCGTCCATGTTGCCTCCAAGCTCCGATCCCTCAAGGCCGCCGGTAAACCCATAAGAGGCGTGGCTTCAATGGCCAAAAAAAGCGTCGGAGACCTTACGGAAGCTGAATTGAAGGGGAAGAGAGTGTTTGTGAGGGCCGATTTGAATGTGCCTTTGAATGATTCCCAAGAGATTACTGATGATACCAGGATTAGAGCTGCTATTCCTACTATCAATTATTTGATAGGCAAGGGTGCTAAGGTCATTCTGTCTAGTCATTTGGTAAGTGGATTACTTTGTAATCTACTTATAGATCATTAAGTGTCACATTTAGATGATATACTGATTTTCCTTTTCAATTGAGCTCATTTTAGACTTCATTTTCAATTTTCAATTTTCAATTTTCAATTTTCAATTTATAGTCATTTGTAATATTTACTTACATTATTCTCAATTGGGTCACTCTGTAATTTTGGCTATGGGTTCAAAACTTTATTTGTTATTTGCAAGTTATGTATCCTAAATTCAATGTTCTTTGCAACTTGATCCATTACCATCTCATGATCTCTGAATAGTGATTAGTAATATTAAGTTTGGGGTCCATTTTTAAATATATTTAGCTTCTTTGAACTGCTACTTTCTGCTGGGTATACATGATTAATTTATTTTTTTCCCTGACTTGTCTTACTAGATTTGTGTTTCTTATATAGTTTTCTGCAACTGTTTTGTATCTGCCACTATTTTGTGATTGGATCTTATGGATTGATATATTCAAGCTAAATTTCTTGATCGCATTGAATCGTAGGGACGACCAAAAGGTGTCACTCCAAAATTCAGCCTGGCATCTCTCGTACCCAGACTTTCTGAACTACTTGGGATTGAGGTAGTTTATTTATTTATTTAATTAATTTTTTTCCAGTGTTAAGATGAAAGTGAGATGAACAGAACTAGAAAGTTACTTACTCTTACAGAGTTTGAAAATGGTAGTTGAGATACTAGGTTTTCTCTTTTGCTCCTATACCATCTATGAACAGGTTGTGATGGCTGATGACTGCATCGGTCCAGAGGTTGAAAAATTGGTGGCTTCACTCCCTGAAGGCGGTGTTCTTCTTCTTGAAAATGTTAGGTTTTATAAGGAGGAAGAAAAGAACGAGCCTGAGTTCGCAAAGCAGCTCGCCTCATTAGCAGATCTTTACGTGAATGATGCTTTCGGAACAGCACATAGAGCACATGCCTCTACTGAGGGGGTAACAAAGTTTTTGTCACCATCTGTTGCTGGTTTCCTTTTGCAAAAGGTTGGATTTTTTTAAAATATATTACTGTCCTAAATACAAAAAACTATAACCATATTTACAAAAACCTAATATAATATTAATTACTTCTTACAAGCATCTATATCTTGCTCAGATAATTTGTATTTTTCTTAAATACTAAACACTGCATGTCATTTTTGTTTCTCAAGTATTTTAATAAGTATTTTGTGTCTTCATTGTATATCTGTATGATATCCCAGTTCACCTTTGCTAGATCATTCTTGTGTTAGGAATTGGACTATCTTGTTGGAGCAGTTTCAAATCCCAGGAGGCCATTTGCTGCTATTGTGGGTGGTTCAAAGGTTTCATCCAAGATTGGAGTGATTGAATCACTTCTTGAAAAAAGTTGATATACTGCTTCTGGGCGGAGGTATGATATTCACGTTCTACAAGGCACAAGGTCTATCTGTGGGATCTTCCCTGGTAGAGGAGGACAAGCTTGAACTTGCCACAACACTTCTCAAGAAAGCCAAGGACAAAGGAGTTTCACTTTTGTTACCAACTGATGTGATAGTGGCAGACAAGTTTGCTCCTGATGCAAACAGCAAGGTTTGCTTATGATTATGAAAGTGTTTATAGGAACTAGGAAGTATTATCTTTTGTTGCATAAAGATTTCTTAAATGTGACATGTAAAATATCTTTGGAACTGGTGTTGGCTATTGTTATATCAACTAATGAACTAAGTTTTCCAAGGCTTCATTACTGGTTTAATTTAAAAATTAAGTTGGTTAATGCAGATTGTGCCAGCATCTGGTATCCCTGACGGATGGATGGGATTGGATATTGGACCAGATTCTGTGAAGACATTCAATGAAGCTTTGGACACTACCAAAACTGTTATTTGGAATGGACCAATGGGAGTGTTTGAATTTGACAAGTTTGCCGTTGGAACAGAGGTTTGCAAAAATCACTTGATCCAAATTTAATCTATTCATGAGTGGTTGCTTTGTCATATACTCGGTATACTTCATCTACTATTGACTTAGTACATGTATTTCATATAGTATGTGATAAGACCGTTCATGTGAGCAAGGAATAGGGATCCTAACAATAGGTGTCCGACGTTCATATAGTATGTATCCATAATTGTTGAAAATTGAAACTTAACAACGTAATCTAGATTTTGCCCAGTTATATATGCTGATAACCTGTCAAAATTAAATTCTATGCTTGACAGTTCCCTGATAACCATGTCTGTACTTGCCATAACCTGGGAATAGCATAGGATGCAATTTATGTAGGGCGGTAAGTAAGTTCTTTTCTAAATATGTGGCCAAATTGGAAATGTCAGTTCTGAACACTAACCACATACAGTACGTGTGTAAACTAATCCTTGCCTTGTAATGGGAATTATACTTTGTTAACTGTTCCTTGCAATACATATGCTGAAAATATTGAAGCATAATCAACGGTGTAACTGTGTTTGCAGTCAATTGCAAAGAAACTAGCTGAACTTAGCACAAAAGGAGTTACAACAATCATTGGAGGTGGAGATTCGGTTGCAGCTGTAGAGAAAGTAGGAGTCGCTGATGTGATGAGCCACATATCAACAGGCGGTGGTGCCAGTTTGGAGTTGTTGGAAGGCAAAGAGCTCCCAGGTGTTATCGCCCTAAATGAAAAAGACCCAGTTCCTGTGTAAGAAAGTTATAAATTTATAGTTTGATTCCTTTAAAAAGGCGAGATTATGTTTTCATTCGGGTTTGTAAAGCGAGAAATGTTGTAGGAAATATGAGGTCATCTTGTAGATGTAGATGCGTCACCATTGCCCCTTGAACATAAGGTGGTCCTAATTTGCTTCCTATTCTGTGTTCAAATTACCAGAGAAAACTAGCAATGTTTAGAGGCAGGGATTGCCTTTCAAGCACTTGAATAAGAGTTGGTTTATAATTTTCATTTTCTTGTCAAATAGTATAAATTTATAAAATGAAGTCTCCCTTTTTCTTGTTATGTCCTTTTTGAGAAATAGAATATTGAAATGAGCTTTTATGAATTTTGGAAGAAATTGCTGCTTGAAGTTTTGCGAGCATGATCCTAGTTAATTTGCAAAATTTTAAATTTTAAATTTTAAAATTAATGTGGCGTTATTCAATTTTGATTAATGTAGTAGGTAACCGAGCCATCGCTATGTGTCATCAGCGCATGCTGTTGTCTGTCAGCAGCATCACAACCTGTGCCTGTCCGTTGGCACACTGTGCACGCCAGTGTTATACGCCTATCTCGCGACACATCTATCAAATTTGAATGTCTCACTTTTTGGGAATATAATATAATTTTATAATTAAGTATATTATCAATATCAAGAACCAGATGAAGAAATAAATGTTACACTTGGGATATAATTATTAATCTCAAGTGTCATGTTTATTTTTAAATTTAAGGTTATGACTATTAATCTTAGGATTATAAAATATATATTACTACTCTACATTTTAAAAGATTGTTGTTTAAGATTTTTTGGCGTAGATTAAAAAAGTATCATTTATCAAGTAAAATTTATTTGAAATTTCATTACTACCCTTTATGGGAAGTTGAAAACTATATCTACAAAGGATAGAATTTCTTGGGAAATAAAAGAAGGTAGGGTAATATAAAGAAAGTAAATAATTTATTCTCCTCAAAAGTTGTAAGCGACAAACATTTTTGGAACAAATTTTTTTTTTGAAAAACGACAATCTTTTAGGAGCGGAGTAGTAGTACTTCGTTCCTAAAAGATTGTCGCTAAAAATTTTGCACATAGATTAAGAAAGTACCATTTATCAAGTAAAATTTCTTTGAAATTCCATCACTACCCTTTATGGGAAGTTGAAAACTATTAATACTGAGAGATAAAATTTTTAGGACAATGAGAGAAGGTGAGGGTAATATAGAAAAATAAATAATTTATTCTCCCTGAAAGTTTTAAACGACAAACTTTTTGTAACAAATTTTACCTAATAATAATCCCACTTTATTATTATTATTATTATTATTATTATTATTATTATTATTATTATTATTATTATAATAATAATAATAATAATAATAAAAGTTGGATTATTTTATAATTATTTAATAATATCCAACATAATAATAATTATAAAAAAGGGACCGCTACTTGTAGTAGCGGCTTGAAAAAAATCACACTTGTTATTATTATTATTACTTACTCTGCTTGTATTGCTACTGTTGCAACTACTACTCCTCTTGCTATGCTTGCAACTACTACTACTATTGCTTCTTGCTATGCTTGCAATTACTACTGCTATTGCTACTATTATTACTACTGCTTGTACTTAAATCAAATGTCAACCGCTACTAGGTGTAGGCGGTCAGATATTATTAAGCCACTACATCTTTGTTATAACTTGGTTATTATGAACAATATAATGGCAAATTGTAATGGATCATCCCTGGATCATATATATATATATATATATATATATATATATATATATATATATATATATATATATATATATATATATATATCAAAGAATCAACTGTCATTACCGTAGATCAATTAAATAGAAAGTTGAGATGAGAAAAATATATTGCCGGTGATTTCTATTTTAATAAAAGTCAAATTAAACTTTGCTAATGTGTATCCATATTATCAAATAGAAAGATAAAATTAATTATATATATATATATATATATATATATATATATATATATAAATTCCAACACCTACAACTTGTAGCTTGCTTGGTCAATATATATTTTTTGTGTCATTTGTTGTCCCACTTTTTGTTGGTAATAGTGTTATTACTTGTCTTTTTATTATTAATACTAATATTAATTAAATGATAATTTAAAAAGGCAAAAAATACAATTAATATTATAATATTATCTTTCTATCTCTCAATTTTCTTACAACGAAGTCATTAAATAAAAACTAAGTCGCTACATCTTGTAGCTATTTATGTAGTGTTATTACTTGCCTATTTTATTACTAATATTATTAATATTAATTGTCTTTTTATTACTAATACTAATATTAATTGCTTTTTAGTAATATTAATAATTGTCTTTTTAGTAATAATATTAGTAATTGACTTTTTATTAATATTACTAATATTAATTGCCTTTTTTTATTAATAATACTAATATTGATTGTCTTTTTAGTAATATTAGTAATTGCCTTTTTTTTCGTATTAATATTAGTAATTGCCTTTTTAGTATTAATATTAATTGTCTTTTTATTACTAATATTAATTGTCTTTATATTACTATTACTAATATTAATTGCCTTCTTATTAGTAATATTAATATTAATTGTTTTTTTATTATTAATACTAATATTTATTGCCTTTTTAACTCTCATTTAATTAATTTTAGTATTAGTTATAAAAAGGCATGTAATAACACTATTATCAACCGCTATGAGATGTATCGGCTTGGTTTTTTTTTTAATGCCTTTAGTGTTGTCTTTAGTAATAAAAATGTAAGACCCCAACTATTTTTTAATAAAGATGATTTTTTTATAAATATTATTTTTGAATATTATAGAATGAATTTGATATAATAGTTGTGGGTAATATTTATAAATTTTGCTAAATATGCAAGTTGTTATAAAATATTCGATTGGTCGAGGAATATTCTTTTGTTGGGAATATTATACATACAACTAAGACAATCATTGGTGGACCTACAATAAAATTATTGTCGGATCGAGAAAATGACAAAAATATTTTATAAATAACGGCGAGAGGTGTTATTGTTAAAAGCGTTGAACTACCCTTAGTAAAAAAGCACAAGATGTCACAGTGGTTGATAAGAAGACTTACGGTATTGATTATCGATGCTACGTGAGAAGTCACTCGGTTATACTCAATTATTATTACAGTATTTGTTGCATCATATCTCTCATATTATTGATTCGATTATTGTTACAGTATCATCTGCATTATATGTTATATTATTAAATCAATAATTGAGACGACAAAGTTATTTATTTTATTAAATTACAATATTTACAATGTCTAGAAGTTATATTATTAAATTATAATATTTACAATGTCTAGAAGTTCTGCTAATAGGGAGAAATCCTTATTGGAAAGCATCTTTCCTGGGAACAACCTGGTTGCTAAATATTGTGAGTTATAATATTAATGATGAATAAGTTCGTGTTGATTAAAGATGAATTTGATAGTTTCATTGTGTTGGGATTATTTGTGTTAGTAGAAATCGACATCTATTCCGATGATAATTGATGTCTGGAGGTTATATTGTTCAATCGGGTATTCGGAGAATTTTTCGTGTCGGAGTACTATTCACGAGTTACTATTCATGAGTTATTATTCACCCGGTTACTATTCACTCTAGTATTGTGCATTCGGGTATTTGTGTACAATATTATTCCATGAGGAGATGCTAATTTTTCAGACCGTTGGTTGAAATTATATTAGTGAATCAATATGGACCGCTGGTGGAAAGTTATAATAGTGAATCAATATAGATCGCTGGTTTAAAGTTTTAATAGTAAATCAAGTATGGACCGTTGCTTTAAGTTTTAATAGTAAATCAATCTGAACCGTCTGGTTTAAAAGTAAATCAATCTAGACTGCTTAGGAATTAGTTCTTATTCAATCCATTTTTCTAAAATAGAAGTTCATTCCTTCATTATTTCTTATTTAATTCATTTGAAACTCTAGAGAGAGAAATTATAGAGAGAAAGAAGAAAAGTATTCTGCTATTTCACTACTTCGATATCCAGTGTCTTTTATGTTAAGTGTGACGCCCCCAAAATTAGGTATACATCACCCATCTTGGGTAGTCAGATACATGGTATAGAATTTAAATACAACTTACTAATATAATTGTCGTGTACAATACGACATAAACTGTGAGTTTGAATACAAATATTGTCTACTAGATATTATACAAACTCAAAAGGAGTCCTCATTACAATTATTATCACACTTTATTTCACGAGAATAGTGAGGACTACTAATGCTATATCCTCTGGGCCATTACTCAAGTTTCCAGGACTCGTCCCGGCTATATTCTCATTTCTCAGAAAACGAGTGAAAGAAAGAGTGAGCTCAATTAGCTCAAGAAGAAATATTATGACTAAGATAATGCGAGAATAAATTATCATTAGCCTACAATGATGTTAAAGCGATAAAATATAATGAACATCAAGTTTAACTACGGTGAGAACCAAAGAATCCATTAAAAAAGTCGAGTAGAAAATAAAATCTACTATCTTTTATGATTTAAAAGGTTTTCATCATTGTTATATTTGAGACTCGACTTTAATAAATATTCCACATCATCGAATCACCTTACACTTTTACGGCCGAGGATATTCTTTAGTATCACGACCACAATTATTCATGCACTACGGGCCAAGAATATTTGTGTATTCATTAATGGTCATGATCATGCCAACAATCATCCATCGATGCACTACGGGCCCTTTGATGATTTTTACCACATCATTTGTAACATTACGGTCGTGATTACACCGAATAGTCTCTGGTCATAATCATACCAAGTCCATCTATGCACTACAGGCCACAGATGACTTTCAACATAATATAAACATGAGGATGATGACAATGATATAAGAATTCAATAAAACAAGTTCAAGAATTATTTTATCCAGGAATTATTAACGTCCAAATTATCAACATGATACTGTTTTGTAGAGTAAAATTCAAGAATGATCAGAAGAATATTTCCATGAAAAGATCTTTGGATGAAACGCGAATATCGAGGATATTCTACTAATTTCATGGAGTATAGAAGTCAAAGTTTTAACCATTTGGGTATAATAAAGAATGTAATAACAAAAGAAATCACCATGCATGCGATAGACCGCACAGGCAGGTTATTCCAACAGAATAATAAATAACGGAACCAGGTCCGGCGTAAAACGCACAGACAGGATGTTCCAACAGAATAATAATAAAGACGGAACCAGGTCCGGTGTAAAACACACAGACAGGATGTTCCAACAGAATAATAATAAAGACGGGGTGTAAAACACACAGACAGGATGTTGCAACAGAATAATAATAAAGACGGAAAACAGAATAATAATAAAGACGGGGTGTAAAACACAGACGCATGTGATATTCTGCAAAGAATAATAATAAAAGACGGGGTGTAAAAACACACAGGCGGGATGTTCCAACGAGAATAATAGAAGAATGTCACCAAGTATAGGATAAACCACGTATACTGAGTTATTCCATAGAATAATAAGCAATGGAATAACAACAGTTCTCTTCATGAATAAGAAAGAATAACACCCTTACTTTTAGTAGGAGATTGAATCTTTGCAGTAGTGTAGTAACAAAATACTCTTCTTCTTTCTCGTTATTCTCTCTATACTTTCTCTTTCTACAACTTGAATGAATTCGTGAAAATAATGAAGCACTAGGCCTCTATTTATAGAAGATTTCTAAAAGACCGCCGTGTGAAAAAAGGCAAGTGGCTTGGACGACCGGTGATGTGAAAAGAAAAGTGGTTTGGCGCTTTGTAATGTGAAAGCGACAAGTGGTTCGATCTTTGTAATGTGAAGCGATAAGTGGTTCGGCCTTTGTAATGTGAAAGCGACAAGTGGTTCGACGTCTGGTAAAGGTAATTAATTACTAGTGGCGAAGGTAATTACTATTCACAAAGGTAATTACTATTGACATAAAGGTAATTACTATTGTGAAGAGACTCTTAGATGATGACATATGGGCCCCCATAAAATAATCAAACTTACCACAAATGTCTCATAACAGACTCTTTATATACATCAAGGATTGAATAAATATTACCACAAATCATTTTATTTTTAATCAACACATATTTACTCTTTCAACAATTATTAATCATTTATAACTTGTCGTCTCGATTAATAATATAACATATTATCTGAGATGATCTTGTGACAATAATTGAATCAATAATATAAGAGATATGATCAAAGAATTCTTGTATGTGATAATTGAGTATAGCTAAGTGACTTCTTTACGTAAGCATCGATAATCAATACCGCAGTGCTACTTATGCGAACCAATGCGTATTCTTGTACTTTTACCATAGGGTAGTTCAAGCAGTTTTAACGGTAACACCTCTCGTAGTTATTTTTATAGAAAGATAATTTTGTCATTTTCTAACTACGACAATACTTCCGTTGTAGGGGTCCACCAATGATTGAGTAGTAGATGCGAATATTCCCCAACAAAAAAATATTCACCGACCAAACGAATATTTTATAACAACTTGCTTACTTTGCAAAATTTATAAATATTACCCATAACTATAACATTATATCAAATTTATTCCATAATATTCAAAAATAATATTTATAGAAAATTCATCTTTATTTATAAAAGTTGGGGTCTTACAACCTCCCTTCTTATGAAATTTTAAGCCCTCGAAATTAGAAGTGCGATACGGTATGTCGAAGAGGTAAGGATACCTTGATTTCATTTTGATTCTAACTCCCAAGTCATTTCCTCAACATCGTGGTTCCTCCACAAAACTTTGACTTGAGGTATAACCTTGGAAGCGTAGAATATGTTCCTTCTTATCAAAATTTGAGCAGGGAACCTCTTCATACGTCAAATCTTCCGCTATTTCGTCCGATTCTAACTCAATAATATGGTTCGGGTCTTTCACATATTTACGTAACATGGATATGTGAAAAACGTTATGAACACGAGACATATTTGGCGAGAAAAAAGCGAGTCTATAGGCCTCGGTTCCTACTCGATCGAGGATTAAAATGGATAGATGAATCGAGGATTAAGTTTTCCTCTCTTTCCAAATCTTGTAACTCCTTTCCATGGAGCAACTCTTAACAACACATGATCTCCTATATCGAATTCCCGTCCTTTCGATGAAGATCGGCATAACTCTTTTTGTCGATTTTGTGAGGTTTTTATACGTTGTCGGATCGTTTGAATCTTTTCCGTAGTCATACGTACCAACTCCGGTCCCAACAACGTTGCTTCACCCACCTCATCCCAAAGATATCTTTGGAGAAGCGACACTTTCTTCCATACAACGCTTGAATGGAGCCATGCCAATACTTGCTTGATAAGCTGTTGTTGTAGGAAAACTCCACCGATGGTAAGAACTTGTCCCAACTCCCCTTGAAATCAAGGACACAAAGTCTTAATAGATCTTCAAGAGTTTGAATAGTCCTCTCCATTGTCCGTCCGTTCGAGGATGATATCTGCCGAAGCTAAATCGTGAAGTCTGTGCCCATAGCTTTTTGCAAACTAACCCAAAATCGTGAAGTGAATCTTGGGTCTCGATCGAAACTATGGATACCGGCATACCATGCGATCTTACAATCTCGTTTATGTACATCTGAGCAAGGCGTTCAAGTGTATAAGTTTCTCGTATCGGTAAGAAATGAGCGGACTTGGTCAATCTATCAACAATGACCCAAATCGCATCAATGCCTTGAGAAACCTTAGGAAGACCCCAGAACGAAATCCATGGTAATGTGCTCCCACTTTCATTACGGAATTTCAAGTGGTTGCAATGGACCTTTTGGTACTTGATGCTCCGCTTTAACTTCGTTGACAAGTTAGACACCTTGAGATAAACAAGCGCTATCTCTCTCTTCGTATTGCTCCACCAAAATGTATGGCGAATATCATGATACATTTGGTACTCCCGAGATGGATTGCAAATGGTGTGTTGTGCGCCTCCATCATGATATTATACTTTAAATCGGTCGTTAGGAACACAAAGTGCGGAGTTGACTCAAGTATTCCTTCTTCATCGATTCTTGCTTTCGGCGTAGCACCTTCTTGCACTTTCTTCCTCATCGCATCGGCTCCAGTGCGTAGCTTGAGCAACTTTAACTTTATCGATTAAAGTCGGTTCTACTCATATACTCGCTATCATCACATGCGTCCTCGAGTCTTTAACTCTATCTCCATCCTATGCAAGTCACACAAAATGGGCCTTTGCGTTGACAATATCGCACTTTTCGTACTTGCATATGATCTTTACACTCAATCGCGTCACTACTACGTTCGCTTTTCGAGGATGGTATTGGATGGTATGATCATAATCTTTCAGCAGTTCAAGCCAACGTCGTTGTCGCATGTTGAGTTCCTTTTGAGTGAAGAAATATTTGAGGCTTTTATGATCCGTAAAGATCTCCACTTTCTCCCATACAAGTAATGCCTCCAAATTTTAAGTCAAAAGACAACAACATTGCTAACTCTAGATCATGAGTAGGATAATTCCTCTCATATTCTTTGAGTTGTCGCGAGGCATAGGCTATAACTTTTCCATGTTGCATGAGAACACATCCCAACCCTTTGTTCGAAGCATCACTTTGTTGATGACAAATCCCCGAGGCGGATGGTATTGTCGAGCAGTCTTTGAAATAAGTCTCCTCTTGAGTTCTTGAAAACTCTTCTCACATTCTTCGCTCCAACCGAACTTTGTATCTTTTCCGAGTCAATTTGAGTCGATGGAGTAGCAATTCAAGAAAATCCTTCCACGAATCTCGATAATATCCAATTTAAACCGAGAAAGCTACGATTTTGATCATTGATTTAGGTTGTTCCGACTTTGAATAGCTTCAATCTTTCTTTGGGTCAACAGATATTCCATGACTTGATACCACGTGCCCAAGGAATGCTACTTCTTCAAGCCGAACTCACATTTCTTCAACTTGGCATAAAGCTTATATTCACGAAGCTTTTGGAGTGTCGACCTCAAGTGTTGCTTCATGATCTTCACGGCTTTTGGAATAAATAAGGATGTCATAAATAAAGACGACCACAAAGTGATCTAAATATTCCTTGAATACTCGGTTCATCATATCCATGAAGGCGGTGAGGAGCATTAGTCGATCCAAAAGACATGACTAGGAATTCATAATGCCCGTCTGGAGTTACGAAAGCCGTCTTTGGAATGTCGTGGTTCTAATCTTCAATTGGTGATATCCGGAGCGAATATCAATCTTTGAAAAGAATTTGGCTCCTTCTGTTGGTCAAACAGGTCATCAATACGTGGCAATGGATACCTATTTTGATGGTGACATGATTGACTCCCGATAATCAATACAAAGTCGCATACTCCCATCTTTCTTCTTCACGAATAGAGCAGGAGCACCCCAAGGAGAAGTACTAGGGCGAATAAAGCCAATGTCTAACAATTCCTGCGGTTGGGTCTTTAACTCCACGAAGTTCAATAGAGCCATTCGATATGGGGCTTTGGAAATAGGTTTTGTACTCGGGTTCAAGGTCGATACAAAATTCAATTTCACGCTCTCTTGGGGTAGGCGGAAGTTCTTGAGAATACGTCAGAAATTTATTAACAATAGAAATATCGTTCAAAAGCGGCGTATTTTGTTTAAATCGTGACATGAGCTAAGAAAGCTCGACATCCGTTTTTCAATAAGCGAATAGCTTTATGGCTTGAGATGGCCGTGATTGATTTTAATGGTTTGGTCGTTTGAATTTGCATAATAGGTTGATTAGGAATATGAAAGCTAACAACCTTACGAAAACAATCAATTTTTGCATGATAAGTAATTAACCAATCAATCCACAGAATCACGTCAAATGCAAGTATTTTTAATGAAATAAGATCGACCCGGGTAATGTGAAGTGTACCGATTTGAACCAAACAAGACTTATAAGCAGTGGATGTAATGAAGGTTTCTCCAGCGGAGTTTCCACATATAAGTCAAAGTCTAATTTCTCGAGTCAAATTTAATCGATGAGCGCAAGTAGGAGAAATAAAAGAATGGGTAGAAGCCGGTATCAAATAAAGTATAGACTTCATTAGAGTTTATGATAAGCTTACCCGTGATGACCTGATTCGGATTCCTTGCTCTTTGGGAGGTCACAACAAACGCTTCTCCCTTGACTACTCTGGTTTGACTTTTACGGGAATGACCTTTGGTGCCTCCATCCTAATTGAATTTGTCTTGATGGCACAAAATCGAGCTAAGTGACCTTCTCTTCCATAATTATAACATGCTTTGATGGCATAGTGCGATTTGATGATGTGTCCCTCTCCTCGCATTTGAAGCATATGATAGGTGGTCTTTCTCCTTCCTTAACAATGGTCTTTGGTCTTGACGTCTTTCCATCATTGTTGAATCTCCTTTTCTTGAAATGTCCATTTTTATTGTTTTGGCCACGACTACCACGAAGTGGTTACCATATCTCGCCTTTGTTGATTCCTCCACGCTTGTTGTCACCACGTCGATGACTACTCTCACCGGTATTATAATTTTTGCATTTGCTCTCTTTTTTAGTTGCGTTGACTCATTATCGCGCTCCACTAAGCGAGCCCTATTTACAACATCGAATACAAAACACGGTTTATGAGAAATAAGATGTCGGCGTATCTCGAGCTTCAAACCTCTTAAAAACATTCGCGCCATTCTCTCTTCATTATCCACCAGTGGGACTATAAACCGTGATAACTCCGCAAATTTTGCCTCGTATTGCGACACGGTCATATTGTTTTGTTCCAACTTGATAAACTCCACCTCTTTCATATGGCGAATACTTTCGGGAAAGTATTTGTCGTTGAACGACTCTGGAACTTCTCCCAAGATATCTTCAAGACAATGAGGTTGAGTCGTTTTACCGATTCCCACCGATAATTTGCCTCTCCAAGCGCAACATAAAGCGTGAAAGGAACCTTTGCTCCTCGGAGCATCCCAAGACATCAAATATCTTGGTAATCTGCTTTATCCATGCTTCCGCCGAAGTGGTTTTGGCTCTCCTTAAACTCCGGTGGTCCCGGCTCCTTGAATTGTTTAGCGGTGGACGCACCGAGAGTTTTCTCGTGTTTCCACCTACGTTTTGGGCAGAGTCGCTCTCGCTTTCTTTGTTGCATAAATTGCATAAAGCCTCGAACATTTGATCATTCATCATTTGGTCGGTGTTGTTGTTTGCATGAGGATTATCGCCTTCACG
This sequence comes from Panax quinquefolius, assembly GCA_020205615.1. Lineage (NCBI taxonomy): Eukaryota > Viridiplantae > Streptophyta > Magnoliopsida > Apiales > Araliaceae > Panax > Panax quinquefolius. The sequence goes on along the minus strand of CM035155.1, from coordinate 147,121,481 downwards.
ATGCACATTATCCCGATTATTGATATGTGGTGAATCAACGATCGCTTTATGCTCCATTCTTATTATCAACATTCTCGAGATGTCATTTTCGAGATCATCGCCACAAAATAAAAGGTTAATTGACATGTAACAAATTATCTCTATATTACGTGAGCCAATAAAATAGCACATAAACTTAGGTAGGACATACTAGCGAAGGTATTCCTCGTCTCTCCCTTCCTAGTACTATTCTCACATCTTAGCCAGAGATCATATCCTAAGCTCGATACCATTGTGGCGCCCCAAAATTAGGTATACATCACCCATCTTGGGTAGTCGGATACATGGTATGTAATTTAAATACAACTTCTTAATATAATTGTCGGTGTACAATACGACATAAAGCGTGAGTTTGAAAACAAATATTGTCTACTAGATATTATACAAACTCAAAAGGAGTCCTCATTACAATTATTATCACACTATTTCACGTAGAATAGTGAGGACTACTAATGCTATCCTCGGGCCATTACTCCGTTCCCGACTAGTCCCAAATTTATATTCTCATTTCTGAAGAGAACGGTGAAAGAAAGGGTGAGCTCAACTAGCTCAAGAAGAAATATTATGACTAAGATAATGCGAATAAATTATCATTAGCTTCAACAGCAGTGTTAAAGCGATAAAATATAATGAACATCAAGTTTAACTACATAATGAACCAAGAATCCATTAAAAGAGTCAAGTAGAAAATAAAATCTACTATCTTTTATGATTTAAAAGGTTTTTCATCTTTGTTATAATTGAGACTCACTTTAATAAATATTTCACATCATCGAATCACCCCGCACTACTACGCCGAGGATATTCTTTAGTATCACGACCACAATTATTCATGCACTACGGGCCAAGAATATTTGTGTATTCATTAATGGTCATGATGATCATGCCAACAATCGTCCATCAATGCACTATGGGCCATTGATGATTTTTACCACATCATTTGTAACATTACGGCCATGATTACAATCGAATAGTCTCTGTCATAATCATACCAAGTCCATCTATATACTTACGTGCCACAGATGACTTTCAACATAATATAAACATGAGGATGATGACAATGATATAAGAATTCAATAAAACAAGTTCAAGAATTATTTTATCCAGAATTATTAACGTCCAAATTATAAACACGTAATCTTTGTTTTGTAGAGTAAAATTCAAGAATGATCGGAAGAATATTTCCATGAAAAGATATTGGATGAAACGCAAATATCAAGGATATTCTACTAATTTCATGGAGTATAGAAAGTCAAAGTTTTAACCAACCGGTATAATAAAGAATGGAATAACAAAAGAAATCACCATGTAAATGCGATAAATCGCATGACAGCGAGTTATTCCAAACAGAATAATAAATAACGGAACTAGGTTAGGCGTAAAACTCACAGATAGGATGTTCCAGCAGAATAATAATAAAAAGCGGAACCCGGTCGGTGTAAAAACACACAAACAGGATGTTCCAATGGAATAATAATAAAGAGCGGAACCAGGTCGGTGTAAAACACATGCAGACGAGGATGTTCCAATAGAATAATAGAAGAATGTCACCAAGTATAGGGTAAACCACGTACACGAGTTATTCCAATGAGAATAATAAGCAATGGAATAACAACAGTTCTCTTCATGAATAAGAAAGAATAACACCCTTACTTTTAGTAGGAGATTGAATCTGCGGTAGTGTAGTAACAAAATACTCTTCTTCTTCTCTCTCTTATTCTCTCTATACTTTCTCTCTTTATAGCTTGAATGAATTAAGTGAAAATAATGAAAGCACTAGCCTCTATTTATAGAAGATTTCTAGCTTAACTTTTCTTTGTGGCGCCCCAAAATAGGTCCATTCCATCCAACCCATTCTCGAGTCGCTAAATACATGGTACGTAAATAACTACAACTTTATTAGTACAACATATAAAGCTGTGAGTTTAAATACAGATATTTCCATCTAGACAATATCCACACGCAAATAAATCCCCATCATAATTATTGATACATTATTTTACAAAATGGTGAGGACTACTAAACAACTCTCTAGAACCTTCATTCCATACCTGACTAGTACTCGCTACATTCTCGCCTCCCGAGAAGAAAAATGGAACAAAAAGAAAAGGTGAGCTCAACTAGCCCAATAAAGAATATTATGACTAAGATAATATACAACAAATTATCATTAGTCTTCAACAGGAAAAAAAACTAATAGAATACAATAGACAACAAGTTTTTAAACCAATATTCGCAATGAAATAATAATTCATTAGAAGAGTTAAGTAGAGAATGCAACTACTATCTTTATGTATGAATTTAAAAGTTCGTCGATCTATCTTTTATCCCTGTAACATCAATCAACATACATCCGAATCAAATATTCATCTTTGCACTCACAGCCAAAGATATTCATCGATTGGTCATGTTCATCTAAACACACGATCATCTTTGCACTACGGGCCAAAGATATTCTTCAGAAATCATTCATCTTTTACCTACAGCCAAAGATATTCCATAATATCATCATTTAAGATCGAAGATGATGAAAAATATTTTTAAAAAAGCGAATCCGGTGAAACAAAATGACAAGGATTAAGGATTAAGGATTCGTATTTTTGTTTTATCCACGCCCAAAAATACCTCAAAAATAATCATAAGGGTGTAAAATTCAAGAATGATCAAAACATGGATACAATCAAAGCTAGTATCCGAATAGATATTTTAGACGAAAAGAAAATTTTTATTTTTCTATTGAATAGTGGTCGATTCGTGAATAGTGTCGAGTATCGTGAATAGTGCCGTATACGTGAATAGTAACTTCAAACACCAAAAGATAGAAATTCCACAAAAAAAAACATCTTCACGCCATATGAATAGTACTTTCGTGAATAGTAGAACTCGTGAATAGTAACTCGTGAATAAGTAACTCATGAATAAGTAACCCCGACATGAAAAAGTTCCAAATTTGATAAAAGTTTCAACCAATATTTCAAAGATAATGATATTGAAGAAATAATATCATTTGAGAAGAAAATAACATCCCTTACCTCGAAAGACAAGATTTTAGTTAAAACAGGATATAGGCTATGACTTGAAACTTGCACAGTATAGCAATACTCAAAGTATACTCAAAATACTCACAAGAATACGCTCGATAATATAGAGAGAGAAAACTTCAGTTTCTGGTGTGATTTTCAATTCTAACCTAAGCACCCTATTTATAGGAAATTGCTTAGAACACCAAAGCAGAAAATTTAATATAATAATAATATATTATATATATATTCTCGCCAACCAAGACTCCTGAAATCAGCATGTTTACAACACATGGGGGGCCAACCAAAACAATAAAAACGTTTTTGTTGATATAAATAATTAAAACTTCCAAAAATCAATTATTTCTGAGCTTCGGAACTTCAATAATTCATAATAAATAGCTCTTTTATCAGAAAAATTGAATCACGCGAGTTTTATAGAAAATTCAATTCTCTACAACTTTGTAGAAGAAAGTTTTCCAAATTCAAATGAAATTGACGAAATCCACATACGGACAATTTTATGTGCTATAATCAAATTTCGGTCAAGAAATGGGGTCCACCGACACACAAAACATGTGTTAATCATTTAATGCAACAAAATACTCTTCCTCCTCATATACTCATATATCCCACATTCATTGTAAAAAATATCACCAGTTAATATATTATTAAAATAATATATTTAAATGAATTATTTTATCGAAAAAGATAAAATATTAATTTTCAACAATTGTCATTTTAAAATTTTCTCCATCTATATCCACATAAAATCAATATTTTCCTCATCATATGAATCAATAATTAATTATTCACAAATAATATTACGAGAATCACAATATTGACAACCGTGCGCCTTCTGCAGGAAAGAGGGGTTTTTCAATAAGAATTTCTTCTTCTTGGCGCCATGCAATTAGGTGACCAAACCTCTCCTTAGAAGCGAGAACTTTCTAGACATTGCCAATAATGTTATCTAATAATATTATTCAGATAATATGAATTATTGCTTCGATAATAAAAAATCTTGTGTAATAACAATTATGAAACAACAAGAATATAAAATATCAACGCAATAATTATTGAATCAATAAAATAAAATATCGAGCGGTAATTCTTCGTAACAATTATTGAGTAGTGCCTTTTACGTAAGAATCAATAATTGGTGCAATACCGGTGTCTTCTTGTTCAACAACGCAGTATTAGTGTGTTTTAACCAACGGGTATTCCAACAATATTAATTGGTGAACAACTACGCCGTTATTTATAAACAACTTATATTTGTCGTTTTCTTCATCCAATCGCTTTCAGTTATGGGGCCCACAAAAGATAGCGCTTTCCGTCACGAATATTCCCACAAGCGATCTGAATATTCCACGACCAAAAGAATATTCCAAAATAATAATGAATATTTTATAACCACTTGCTTATTGAAATATTTACGTATTTTACCCATAACTATCCACATTAATCAAATCGAACCCTTACTATTTCAAAATAATAAATAGAGGAAAATAAATTTCATTTATTAATAATTTGGGGTCTTACACCGCCACGTGAAAAGCAAGTGGCTTGACGACCGTGATGTGAAAAGAAAAGTGGTTTGGCCTTTTGTAATGTAAAACGACAAGTGGTTCGATCTTTTGTAATGTGAAATGACAAGTGGTTCGGCCTTTTGTAATGTGAAACGACAAGTGGTTCGACGCCTTTGTAATGTGAAACGACAAGTGGTTCGACGTCTGGTAAAGGTAATTATTATCGTGAAGGTAATTACTATTCACAAAGGTAATTACTATTGACGAAGGTAATTACTATTGATGAAGAGACTCTTAGATGATGACATATGGGCCCCCATAAAATAATCAAACTTACCACAAATGTCTCATAATGACTCTTTATATACATCGAGGATTGAATAAATATTACCACAAATCATTTTATTTTTAATCAACACATATTTACTCTTTCAACAATTATTAATCATTTATAACTTGTCGTCTCAATTAATAATATAACATATTATACGATGATAATCTTGTAACAATAATTGAATCAATAATATAAGAGATATGATACAAAGAATTCTTGTAGCAATAATTGAGTATAACTTAGTGACTTCTTACGTAAGCATCGATAATCAATACCCGTGTGCTACTACGCAACCACGCAGCGTATTCGTACTTTTACCATAGGGTAGTTCAACGGTTTTAACGGTAACACCTCTGCCGTTATTTTTATAGAAAGATAATTTTGTCGTTTTTCTAACTACGACAATACTTCCGTTAATGGGGTCCACCAATGATTGAGTCAGTCGTAATGCGAATATTCCCCGACAAAAAGAATATTCCCCGACCAAACGAATATTTTATAACAACTTGCTTACTTTGCAAAATTAATAAATATTATCCATAACTATAACATTATATCAAATTTATTCCATAATATTCAAAAATAATATTTATAGAAAATTCATCTTTATTTATAAAAGTTGGGGTCTTACTGGTAAGGGTGTTATTCTTTCTTATTCATGAAGAGAACTTCATTATTCCATTCTTTATTATTACATTGGAATAAACTCATACTATGCGGACTCCTATACTTGGTGAAATCCTTATGTTATTCCATTCTTTATTATTCTTTGGAATATCACATGCATGCGTTTTACTTGGGACACGGTTAAAATCTTTATTATTCATTGGAATAACTCAGTATACGTGGACTCCCCTATACTTGGTGAAATCCTTATCTTATTCCATTCTTTATTATTCATTGGAATATCCATGCATGCGCTTTTACGCCTGGACTGGTTAAAATCTTTATTATTATACATTGGAATAACTTTTGTATCGTGGACTCCCTATACTTGGTGATATCCTTATGTTTTTTTATTCTTTATTATTACATTTGGAATATCACATCATGCGTTTTCATGGGACTGGTTAAAATCTTTATTATTACATTGGAATATCCTGTTTGTGCGTTTTCTTGGGACTCGATTCAGTATTTATTATCTCATTGGAATAACTGCACGTATGCGATCTATCACATGCTTGGTGATTTCTTTTGTTATTCCATTCTTTATTATACTTAGTTGGTTAAAGTTTTGACTTTATACTCCACTAAATTAGTGGAATATCCCTCGATATTTCAAGCGCTTCATCCAAAGATCTTTTCATGAAAATATTCTTCCGAGCATTCTTGAATTTTACTCTACAAAAAGAAGTATCATGTTGACAATTTGGACGTTATTAGTTCTGGATAAACTAATTCTTGAACTTGTTTTATTAAATTTATATATCATTGTCATCATCCTCATGTTTATATTTTTGAAAGTCAATACGTGGCTTCAGAGTGCATAGATGGACTTTGGTATGATTATGACCGGGGATTATTCTAAGTATAATCATTGGTAGTAATGTTACAAATGATGTGGTAAAAGTCCTCATTGGCCGTAGTGCATTGATGGACAGTTGTTGGCATGATCACGACCATTGATGAATACACGAATATCCTTGGCCCGTAGTGCATGGATAATTTGTGGTCGTGACCCTAATGAATATCCTTGGCCGTAGTGTAGGGATGATGTGGATTATTTATTAAGCCGAGTCTCAGCGATAAAAGTGATAAAAAACTCTTTAAATCATAAAAGATAGTAGATTTTATTCTCTACTTGACTCTTTTAATGAATTGCTTATTCTGCTGCAGTTAAACTTTTTGTCTATTATATTTTATCAGTTTAACATTGTTGAAGGCTAATGATAATTTATCCTACATTATCTTAGTCATAATATTTTTTACTGGGCGAGTTGAGCTCACCCTTTTGCTTTCATTGTTCTCTTCAGAAAATGAGAATGTAGCAGGGACTAGTCGGGGGATGGAGTGATGGTCCAGATGATAGCATTAGTAGTCCTCATTATTCTATAAAATATTATGATAATAATTGTAACGAGGACTTATTCTGAGAGTGGATATTGTCTAGAAAATAATATTTGTATTAAAATTTACAGCTTTTGTTGTATATTTAAGATTGTATTTGTATTCTGTACCATGTATCTGGTGATCCAAGATGGGTGATGTATACCTATTTTGGGGGCGTCACAAAAAAAACAAGTAATAACACTATTACCAACCGCTACATTGTAGCAGTTTGGGATTTTTTTTAAATGACTTCCGTTGTAAGAAAATTGAGAGAGAAATATAATATTGTAATATTAATTGTTTTTTTTTTGCCTTTTTAATTCTCATTTAATTAATATTAGTATTAGTAATAAAAAAGCAAGTAATAATACTATTACCAATAAAATGGGACAACGGATGGCGCGCACACACAAAAAAAAATTATGACCAAGCCGCTATAAGCTGTAGTGGTTGGTATATAAAAAAAATAAATTCCCTTATCATCATTTTATTTCTAAAAAATGGGCCCATGTTATAAAAAAAATAATATTAATTCCAAACCGCTACAAGCTGTAGCCGTTGGTATATAAAAAAAATAAATTTATTTTATATCTTTCTATCTGATAATATGAACCCACATTAACAAGTTAATTTAATTTTTATTAAAATAGAAGTCGCTAGAGTATGTTGTTTGAGCCGCTACATGTTGTAGTGGCTGACAATATATTTTTTTTCATCTCAACCTTCTATTTAATTGATCGGCCGACAAGTTGGTTGCTATATACTCTATTCCAAAGAACCAACTTGAGTTTTACGATCATCAATAAAAAAGGTTGAATCAATTAAATCTTTTTGGGGGCGTCACAAAAAAGTAAGTAATAACACTATTACCAACCGCTACATTGTAGCAGTTTGGGGTTTTTTTTTTTTTAAATGACTTCCGTTGTAAGAAAATTGAGAGAGAAATATAATATTGTAATATTAATTGTCTTTTTTTGCCTTTTTAATTCTCATTTAATTAATATTAGTATTAGTAATAAAAAAACAAGTAATAACACTATTACCAACAAAGTGGGACAACGGATGGCGCGCACACACAAAAAAAAAATTATGACCAAGCCGCTACAAGCTGTAGTGGTTGGTATATAAAAAAAATAAATTCCCTTTTCATCATTTTATTTCTAAAAAATGGGCCCATGTTATAAAAAAAATAATATTAATTCCAAACCGCTACAAGCTGTAGCGGTTGGTATATATAAAAAATAAATTCATTTTATATCTTTCTATCTGATAATATGAACCCACATTAACAAGTTAATTTAATTTTTATTAAAATAGAAGTCGTTAGAGTATGTTGTTTGGGTCGCTACATGTTGTAGTGGCTGACAATATTTTTTTTTTCCATCTCAACCTTCTATTTAATTGATCGACAAGACAAGTTGGTTCTTTGGAATAGAGTATATATGAACTAGTTTCTTTATAGATGAGAACTCATATATATATATATATATATATATATATATATATATATATATATAGGGAGCTCTTCCATAAAGAATCCTATTTCTTATATGAGTCTTTATCTAACACCCCTTTTGAACCAGTTGATAAACTTATTGGAAATGAGATTGAAACATAAATATACCAAGTAGTAACAACTTTGTCTTAGCTTTTATTTTAATATGAGGACTTACCATAATATTGATGTTGTCGGTTTGTTTAACTAAAGCGAATTTTAATATTAAATAATAATTTAAATGCTGACATGTAAATTGTATAAAAAAAAAAAAATCTCAAACTAGTAACAAGCTCTTACGATTGTAAAAAAAAAAAAAAATTACCAATAAGCACAACCTCTTTACTACTTTGTATAAAAATCAAATAGTAAGCACAAGTTCTTTTATTTTGCTATTTTTATAATAATATTTGTTATTTTATAAAATAAATATTTTTATAAAAATAAATATTTTATAATAACAAATAAAGAATATAAAATATTTTATAAAACAAATATTTTATAAAAACAAATGTTATTATAAAATATTTTATAAAAACAAATATTTTATAACAAATGTTTTTTATAACAAATGTTTTTATAAAAAATAATTTATAACAAATGTTTTTATAACAAATGTTTTTATAAAATATTTTATAAAAATAAATATTTTATAACAAATGTTATTATAAAATATTTTATAACAAATGTTTTTATAACAAATGTTTTTATAAAAATAATTTATAACAAATATTTTTATAATAAAATGTTTTATAACAAATGTTTTTATAAAATATTTTATAAAAATAAATATTTTATAACAAATGTTATTATAAAATATTTTATAACAAATGTTTTTATAAAAATAATTTATAACAAATGTTTTAAAACAAATGTTATTATAAAATATTTTATAAAAACAAATATTTTATAACAAATGTTTTTATAAAATATTTTATAAAAACAAATGTTTTTATAAAATATTTGTTTTATAAAATATTTTATATTCTTTATTTGTTATTATAAAAATATTTGTTTTTATAAAATAACAAATATTGTTATAAAAAATAGCAAATGTTAACTTGTGCCACTATTTGATTTTTTATTCAAGCCGTAAGAGGTTGTCTTGGTTGGTAATTTTTTTTTTTTTTTATATGTTTTACATGTCGCATTCTATCGTATTATTTAATATTAAAAATTCGTTTTAGTTAAACAAATCGACATGTGTTGATTAATGTATATTATTGTTGATTATTACAGTGAGTATATTATGTTAATCGGCCTTCAAAAGATCAACCATCAAAAAGTGAGTTATTGTACCAATTTATATGATATCTTGGCTTAACACCCCTTTTGACTGGTTGATAAACTTATATATGAGATATATAAATATACCCAATACCAGAATAACTGCATTCTAGCTTTTTATTTTAATATGAGGACCCCACCATAATCAAAAAGGTGTTGTCAGATAAGACTCATAAGAAGAATATTATGGAAGAGATTCCATATATATATATATAATGGCCTTATTCTATTTATCAGCCTACCCCAAACAATTTTGTAGGAGAGCAGATTTTTTGTTTTTATTTTTTTTGTCTTTCTTGTGTCTCTTCACTTAAATTTTGACACCTAATTTTTTATTTAATTTTAGAATTAATTAGTATTAAGTAAGAGACTTGGTGTTAAAATTTAAGTAGAAGGACACAAGAGAACATAAAAAATAGAAACAGAGAATCTGCTCTTGTTTTGCAGTAAAACCGTTGATTGAGTCAAGTTGAATTGATTTTTTTCTACTTGAAATTCATGGAATTTTCTAGAAAGTACATTAGAGGTCCTAGCCAGTAATGTGCAGACTATAATTTATATAATTATAAATTATAACTGTTCAGTAAATTATTATAATTTATATAATAATAAATTATAATAATTATATTCAACAAAAAAATAAAATAATACGTGTGTACTAATTTCGTTAATTTAAATTACGTGTGTACTATATAAATTGTTTTGATAAAATTATAATTTTATTTAAAGTTAAATTATATAATTAGTACCGGTAAACCTTTGATTGAATAATATAACCAGTTATTTAAATTTTTTAATTAATTGTTTATCAATTTTGATGTATAAACAAATTTAAATAATTGTTTAAAATATATTATTATTAATAAAAAAGCGTAATAGTTCAAACGATATTTTTTAATCCAATTCTTTAATTAATCCTGAAAAAAATAAATCTAACATGTTATTATTTTAAGTTATTCATGAATAATCTCATAAAAAATTAAACATGTGACTAGAATTATTTAATTCTAGTATTATTTTACATACAGAGAAGATGAATGAAATTTGTATTTTGCAGTAATGAAATTCCCAAAAAATGAAAGCGTTCTATAAGTAAAACGGTAAATCAACACTAATACAACGGCTGCCACAAAAAGGTTGGTAGCACTATTTAGGAAACTGCGTGCGCATTAAGCACATCGCCCTGTTTAGCATACCTCGCCTTATCTTACGCCTTCATCCTTATATAATTATATTCTCCTTGATATTTTCCCCACTGCTTTTGCTTGAAAGCTCTAATCTATCCTCAAATCACTCTTCAGTCCGAACATTTTTTCGTCCTCGTGAGTTTTTCCGATCCCTCTTTTTCTATAAATCTGTATATATAATATATGTATGTATGTGTGTATATCTAATTCAGTTTGATTTGTTTTTGTTTTGGATTGTTGGATAGGAAGGTGTATATGGCAACAAAGAAGAGCGTGGGATCACTGAAGGAAGCTGATCTAAAAGGAAAGAGAGTTTTTGTGAGGGTTGATCTAAATGTTCCTTTGGATGACAACTTAAAGATTACCGATGATACTCGAGTTCGAGCCGCTGTTCCCACTATCAACTATTTGATTGGTCATGGTGCCAAAGTTATTTTATCTTCTCATCTGGTATATATTTTTCTGTTTTCCTTGTATCAATTTAAAATTGTAGTTCGTTTTTATTGTAGTGTGAGGTTGTTCAGTTGGCTTATTTCGTAGGACTAAATCATCTATTTCACACTTTAAACTATTTCACTAATTGCGATTTGGTACGAACATCTCAAAACATACTACATTTTCATTTTGAAACATTAAATATGGCGATCCAAAATGTTTCTCTCCTATTTACTTAAATTATTACAACTTTCCCCTATTTACTTAAACTTGGATTGATGATTACAACTTTCTGTTAGAATTTGAGCCAAAATTAAAGTGGGTTTTAATAATTATTTAAAGTGAATCCACATATGAATGTATTCTATTTCACGATTAGATTAAATTAAGTATTTGGAACTATGGTGTAATGAATGATGTATTAACTCCCAAAGATCACCTTTGGAAATGATAAATGATAATAGATAATAAATATACGTGGGAAGTCAAGTCCCACATCGGTTAAGAACTAAAGAATTAATAGGTTTATATACATTAAAGTTACTCTGGTTTGGCTCCAAAGGGTACTTCACTTTTTTGGAAAGCCAAGGTTTGGTTCGAACTCGCGCACTGCCGGCCGGAAGCATTAAAAATTATTAAAATTTTAATAAAAATTATTTAAATTTTTAATTAAAAATTTATTTAGATTTTATTTTATTTAGTTATATTATTAAAACTGTGTCGTTTTGATAAACAATATTTATTATTATACTACGTCGTTTTGGGAAGCATTATCTGCCGAACGGACGCGTCAATACTGCGTCGTTTTTTGGGAAAGGCTATCCACCTGAATTGACGCCTCAAAACTACGTCGTTTTTTGTCTAAACGAACGCTCCTTTTCTGTTAAGACTAAAACTACGTAGTTTTTGTTATGATAAAACTAAAACTACGTCGTTTTGTGGTTCGAACAGACGTGCCCTTTCTGTTAAGCCTTAAAACTACGTCGTTTTGGCTTAATAGTGTTTTTTCATGGGATTGTGTCCCTTCTGATGGGTCACTAATCCCTCCTATAAATAGATAGGAGAGGGCAACCATTTCATTCATTCAAATCATCGAAGCATTAAGCATTCTAAGTGTTTAAGTCTTTTTTATTTCATAAGCAGTTCATAGTTTAATTAAGGGGATGTTTGATAAAAACTGAATTAATCTGAATCTGAGTGAGCTGAATCTGAATGAAAAAAATTATTTGATAATTGATATATTTGAAACATCTGAATAACAGATTTTTATTATTTTATCCCTGTAAACTAATTACAATGGGTTTCACTATACAAAAGAACTGAATTTTGCTTCATACTTACAATAAATAAATAAATAAAAAATATAGTTTTATGTCGGCATATAGAGATAACACCCAACAAATAAAACTACCCACTTGCTGAGAACATTGAACAAAAAAAATGGATAAAAATAAAATCTTGGACATGAAAATAAATTCAGTCTAGTCCATAAAACATAAACCATGATCTTTTCCAATTCTTTCTTTCCTCCACTGTACAACCCTTTCAACATCTATCAAAAACTCACAAATTCCCATGCTCTTTTCTCCCCTGCTCCTTAAAGATCATATCACAAACTCAATCAATAAACACAAAAAATAAAAATCCAAATCAATGGAGTCAAAGCAATTTGAATTAGTGGAGTCAAAGCACGCAAATTCATCGCCGTTCTCATTTCCTCTGTAATGGCACCACATCATTAGTCCCCAATTGATGGCCTACCTGTTCACCAAAGTAAACCCCCATCGTTTCGTCTGTCGCAGTTCACCCATCGTTGGCTTTGAATGATTTGTAGCTTTTCATTTTTCTGTGAAATTGAGGGGATAGTTAGATGGAGTTACAAATCAAGATAACTTAGGCCATTCACATGGAAGATCAAGAGAAGATCATCGGATAAGATGGGACGGCGAAGGATAGTGCGTGAGAATGAAAGATGAAAGTCTGATTTATGCGGGTAGTTGAGTAAAAATGCCATTCAGTTTTTGATTTTAGCGATTCAGTCAGAGAAATCCAACTTATTCGCTCAGCTCGTTCAGACCAATTCAGATGATAATTTTTTCAAAACAAACAAGCTGAATGACTTAACGATTCAGATTTTATGTCATTCAGCTTTATTCAGTGGCAATCAAACAGGCCCTAAGAGAGTCTAGAACAATTTTTTTGGTTCGTTGTGTATGCTATTTGAAGTGCTACTATAGCATACGATTGTCATCGTATCCTGGGTGACGAGTGCTATCAACTCTAAGCACCATAAGGAGGACATAATTGCCTTAAGGACATAGTACAAAGTACTAGCCTCGACAAATTTATTTCCGTAGTTTTTGAGATAAGTTGATATATATAGTATCCATTTTGTTTTTACTAACACTTTCTTTATGATTTATAAGTAGAAACATCCTCTTAAATAAATAACCATCGGTACATACAACAGGACTAAGATCAAGTCTAATGGAATGCTAGTGTTGACTATCTACAATCATCCTTTAAATATCAAAGGATATTTTTAAAGTATAATAATTACATGAGTAAAATATAGAACACTTTATTAGAACCCCTAACATATAAAAAATAGATTTTAGCAAATATCAACTAGTGTAGCCAAATGAGAGTTGATGCAAATATCACTTTGGATGACAACTTGAAGATCACCGATGATACTAGAGTCCGAGCTGCCGTGCACTATCAAATATTTGTTTGGTCATGTTATTTTATCTTCTCATCTAGTATATCTTATTCTGTTTTACTATGTTGGATCTTACTTATTGTGTCAATTTAAAATCTATATATGTATGATAGTTTGTTTTAGTTGTGTTTTCAGGAAATTTGAAATTGGTTTCCATATTTGTATTAGTTGTTAAGTCATCTTCGGGTTGACAAGTATTTAGTTTTGGGATTTTGGACTTATATTTTTGTTCAGTTAGCTTAATTTAGATTCAGAGATTGGTATGATTTATATTGAAGATTTCGCAGTTTTAGTTGTTGAGTAAAGTGTGTAGTACTTTTGTATTATTTATATTGAAGATTGGGTCCTTCCACTATATTGTTTAGATCAATTTGGTTGGTTTATGTTGTTTGAAAACTCTTTTAATTAAACTAATAATAAAATTCATCAAAATACAAATTTCAATTAAAAACACATAAAAGTCGGTACGATGGCGTGACAACCTTCTTTGCCATTTTCTTCAGTTCTTCTCTCCTGTCTCGCATTTCTCTCTGGGTTTTAGCGTTTGAGTAATACTATGAACACAAGCTATTCACAAAAAATTATGCACAAGCAGTATAAAAAAAGAGAGAAAATAGGGAACGCGACCTACCGCTGAATGTTTTAGACATTTTTAATGGTAAACAATACATTAGTCTTACTGTGTGTATAATTTTTTGTGTTCAGTTTGTGCAAAAAATATTATCTTTTAGCTTTTTGTTCCTTCCCGTGTTGCTCTGCTACTATAAGTTAAAACATTTTTTAGGGGGCACCATTTACTATATTACCCCTATACTAATAAAGATTTCCAAAAGCCAAGGGTGAACACTTGCCCCCCCTTGCTAATGTGTAGATACTCCCCTGCCATCTTCATATTAGTTTGAAATTTTCAGGGGTATATAGAGTTGCCTAATTTTATTCTTAGTTCAAAATTGAAACAATACTTCTCTCCATCCTAAAAAAGAGTACTTTAATATCTTATCTAAGTGTGTCGTATCCAAGCCTCAATTTTCAAGAGTTTTATTAAAGTGTGCTCAATGGAAGCTCAATATTCGAAAATGAATCAACAAAAAAAGTAGATCTTTGTAGGATGGGTGAGTACTTGTTTGTTTATCTCATTGGTTAAATAATTAAATTATTGATTCATCTTGGACAAACAAGCAAAATTATTTGATTTGTGATGTAAAATTTCAGCATTTCTTTGTTACAGAAAGCATGCTGGATAATAAGTTGAATTTTGCCTTAGAGATGCCAGTAGTTTCTTGGGTTCTATTTTGAAATTTAAATTATATTATATAGATTTTTGGGCATTGGGTTATATGGTCAAATGTTTGGATTTTACAAAAAGTGATGTGGACAAATGGTGAAGGGAGGACCTCTATTGGTAGAAACAAAACCCAAATCCCTTGGGGTATCATGCACATGGGATATTTTAGCTAGTATTTTCTTTATTCTGTTTCTTATATTGACTCTGCTATAAAGGATGCTTCTTCATTTAGTTTATGGGCTGATATATCATGGGTTGATCTTTTCTTTGCATGATTGAGCTGTGTCTTGAAGGTTTAGGTTGATGATGATAGCTAAGTTTTATTTGCAAAGTACATTTTCTTTGTTGTTTATATGAACTCTTTTTTTTGTTAGTTCTATTTCTGTGATACCTTTGTTGAAAGTCATGGTATGATTGGCATATTGGCATCATGATTTGAGGATATTGTGAACGCAATTTTTTTGTTTTCCTTTGGCTTTTTGTTTGGTGGTAGAACTTAAACTATATTTAAAGGAATGAGTAACAAATTTTATTGGTGCAAATAATCGTTGAGGAACCTTGGATAATAATCCTGTGAGCTAATCTATAACCAGTTACAACCCTGTTGTTTGTTATGTTGCCATAACTATTCTGCTTTTGTGAACTTGGAATTTATTTGTCCTCTTGTTAATTTTCATTATCTGATCTCTTTATTGTTTTGACATAATTATTTTAATATCAACTAATTAAACCATCTAATTTATAACCAGTTACTATCCAATGGTTATGTGCTTATTGACTATTTTTCTTGTGTTAAATTGGAAGTTATTTGTAACTTTGTTTCCTTTTCAGCATCACATTCATATATACTACCTATTATGATGACTTAAATTTTAATATCAACTAATGTGATCGTCTTATTGTTGAATTATTGATTCAGGGACGGCCAAAAGGTGTCACCCCAAAGTACAGCTTGAAGCCTCTTGTCCCAAGACTGTCTGAACTCCTTGGAGTTGAGGTCTGTTTGATATTTTGGTGTCGTATTAATTCAAGCTTCATAACTTCCCTCCTTTTATGTTTGAAGTAAAATGTTTTCTCACCTGCTTTATTGCATATATTAGGTTAAGATGGCAAATGACTGCATTGGTGAGGAAGTCGAGAAACTGGTGGCTGGAATATCAGAAGGGGGTGTTCTTCTCCTTGAGAATGTGAGGTTCTATAAAGAGGAAGAGAAGAATGACCCTGAATTTGCAAAGAAGCTAGCATCTCTCGCAGACTTATATGTTAATGATGCTTTTGGCACTGCACATAGAGCCCATGCTTCCACTGAGGGCGTGACAAAGTACTTGAAACCTGCTGTTGCTGGATTCCTGATGCAGAAGGTTTGTGTTTCTGAGCTGAACACTTATTCAAATCTTTTTGAGCACCGACCTTCAAATTAATATCGTCGAATGCAAGCTTATTTTGTATTATCAGCAATGAGTACCATTTCAGTTGTCTCAGACTAAAGTCATCCTTCTGTCTAATGTGATATATAGTTGTTAGTGATTGCTTGGAAGAATCTCTTGATGACAGATTACCTGATTGACTATTTGCACACAATATTTATGGTGTGTGCATTGAAACTTGAGTGAGTCGGATGTAGCACAAGCTGCACAACTGTATATTACTGTTAAATTTGATTTTGGTTTTGGGTTTGGATTTATATGTGCTCATCTTTTGTAAGTCTGGGTTTAAGGGACGTTATAAATTTTTTCTAGACCCATTTACCTGAATTCCTAATTCACATTTCACAAATAAAGAGTACATTCTTACAAGCTATGGATGTAGTTTTGATCAATATTTGTCTAGGTAAGAAACCTATACAAATTTTATTGTTGCGTTGGCGTGCTTAACTAACATTGAGTTATGAATGCTGTGAAACTGCTTGAGATTAAGCGATTTCTTTTGTCATTGTTTTAGAGTTTAATGCTGCCAATCATTTGGACGATGTATGTTGGCAGGATCAATTGTTATGCAGGTTGTACATGTAGTGTTTTGAACTTTTGATTACTATATCAAATTAACATGGTTGACTCCCACTTGCATGCTGATTACTGAATGATCATTTTGAGAGATTTGTTTACTTGTGTGTTACACTAATTTTTTCCTTAGCGGCTGTATAGCGGGTGTACCGCATAATCTATATTCTTTTATTTGCTTTGAATGCGGGTTGGCTTTCTATTCTCAGGAGCTTGACTATCTAGTTGGAGCTGTTTCAAATCCCAAGAAACCATTTGCTGCAATAGTTGGTGGGTCAAAGGTGTCAAGTAAGATCGGTGTAATTGAGTCGCTGCTGGCAAAGGTTGACATTCTCATGCTTGGTGGAGGAATGATATTCACTTTTTATAAAGCCCAAGGGTTGTCAGTTGGATCATCACTTGTGGAGGAAGATAAGCTTGATCTTGCCACCTCACTACTTGCGAAGGCAAAGTCTAAAGGGGTATCTCTTTTGCTCCCTTCTGATGTGGTTATTGCTGACAAGTTTGCTCCTGATGCTAACAGCAAGGTTAGATTTTTTACTCTTCCATATTATATATCATGATTATTTAATATTGGTTGGTTTCAGTCTTGGTATGTTGATTCTCTGCATGTAAGCTGTTAACTGCTTGATTCTGAATCTAGCAACCTGGATCTACAAGTTGTTGAAAAGGAAAGATTGAAATTGAATTACTTTAGTTGCAAGACTTGATTTTTCTGCATGGATGATTTTGTAGATCGTTCCAGCAACTAGTATTCCTGATGGCTGGATGGGTTTAGATATTGGACCGGATTCCATTAAGACATTCAGTGAAGCGTTGGATACTACAAAAACCGTTATTTGGAATGGACCCATGGGCGTGTTTGAGTTTGACAAGTTTGCAGCAGGAACAGAAGTACGTAGTAATAGCCTATATAAATTTTCTTTTACGATTATATTGCTAGGTTTGTGTAGCAGAAAAACACGGGTTACATACATATTACTTGATTTTCTTGAACATTTTGTACTGAATGCTTTTATCATTCTTTAACACAGGCAATAGCAAAGAAATTGGCAGACCTCAGCGGGAAAGGAGTGACTACAATCATCGGAGGAGGCGACTCTGTTGCTGCTGTGGAGAAGGTTGGGCTTGCAGACAAGATGAGTCACATCTCCACTGGAGGTGGTGCCAGCTTGGAGCTGCTCGAGGGGAAACCACTACCTGGAGTTCTTGCCCTTGATGATGCTTAAGTTCCGTCTGCGTGTCTTTTTAGCTGTTGAATATCTGGAGTTTAACCAGAGTGAATCCGAATGAATCATAATAGAGCTAAGAAGAGCTATTAGTTTAGACTAGGGGTGTAAACGGATATATACGGATTTGGATACAGTAATATCCGTATCTGTATCCGTTTATTTGCGGATACTTTTAATCCGAATAAGGATAATATCCGTTTTTTTCGAATACGAATAATATCCGTTTTTTTCTAAATACGGATGCGGACGAATAAAAATTTTCAGATTATTATTTACAGTCCTAACTATATAACTAGAATAAAAAAAATAATGAGTTTTAAAATATAGTTTATTAATGAATGAATGTTAATTTATTTATTTATAATAAATATTTAAATACAATAATCAATGTTCTAAATTGCAATTCAAATAAGTTTTCATCATTTTGAAAATCCTAAATTTCAAAATGAATTCTGTACTTATTAATGTTTAGATGTTCATTTTATGTGTGAAGTAATATTATAGTGTTAATGAATATTTATAATTTATAATTAGATTCAAAAGTTTACATTGAATATTTAATTATTTTCTCAAATAATTGATTAAAACTTTAATAATATATTTATGGAAATTTTATTTATAATTTATCCTCAATACATAGATTACAATTTATATAGTTACAAAAGTTTATTTTATTTCATTATATTTATGGATAGTACAAGTTATAATGTATATGTGACAATTGACAACTAGTTAATCCAACTTGATCTAAAATTTACTTTGGACTTGCTTTAAATATTTGGACTTCTAATTTTTAAATAATTGAGCAAATAAAAGTGATAAATACTCTCTTCACCCGGAAATACATAAACGTGAATTAATTATTCAATTCCCTTTTAAATTAATTTGGACTTAACACATTTTAACAATAATAATATATTGTTCATTGTTCCCGCCTCCAAACATTGCAAGTAAGTTTTGAAAGTAAAAAACTTATAACAAGCTAATAACTATAATTTTGTTCTTTTAGTATATAATTTTCTTGGTAAATGATATATTTTAGATATTTTAACTTTATAATAGTAAAAATCTATTAACTATACTTAAATCAATTTATTTCAATTTATTAATATTAGAATAAAATTGTTATTTCCTATTTTTAGAAGTGAAATGATATATTTTAAAAATAATTTTCGTATAATAGTGAAAACTAATTATTATATAAAGAATGCCACTTAAAAAAAATATTTTACTTTTTATATAATAATTAATATATATATATATAATAAGAAAGTCAACCCATACACCAACTGTGAGAATGGAAGAAAGTTTCTCAAACTGGTCTGCAGTTTTTCAGCTCAAATAAATAAATATTCCTTTCCGAAATACAGGATTAATATTGACTTTTTTAGTTTATTTGAAGAAATATTTTCAAATTCTGATGTGAAATCATATATATATAATTTTTGATTTCACACAATTATAAACGGTCTGAAAAATACTACTCCCTCCGTCAAAAATCGTGGTTGACTTTTTGCGAATATTAATAAAGAAGATAAAATGACAAAATTATTCATATTTAAATTCTCATTTAATTGCATAGTTTTCTGCACATTACTAGTGATGCTCCATAAATATGCATAGAGAATAAAAATATAACAATTAATAATAAGGGTATTATAGGCAAATTATTATAAAAAATAGATCATTTAAAGTAAGTAGACATTTAACTTGAAACTATCTAAAATAATAATAAAAATTTTTATTTTGGGACGGAGGGAGTAATAATTATAACATTTGATGTCCATTTTTTTTGAATTTGCAATTATGTCAAATTGAATTTAAAAAAAATTAAATTTAACATTTTAGGGAAGTAAAATATGAATGGATTTATATCGTTACATGGAAAATTGCAGTCGCATACAACTTGTCAAATCCAACAGTATCCGATAACCTCAAAGCCCCAGCTTGGCCAGTCTACTTAGACAGCGGTAGAGAGTTACCCAGTGCTCCTTTATAAAGTACATTTCTTTTGCTGTGTCCAATGTGGGACTCTTGCTCCATTCTTAAATGAGTTGGAACAAACCACCTAAAGGTTTGAAGTACTCATTTTTTGTACTACTACTTTTAGCTCATCAAGACAATATATATATATATATATATATATATATATATATATATATATATATAGGTGTTCCATCCACAAAGAACCTATTGTCATGAAAGAATCCCTTTTTTGGCCTATATATATATATATATGTATATGTGCGTGTGTTCATGTGAATTTACCAAATTTTGAATATCTTCTCCATCTTCACTAAGAAATTCGTCAAATTTACAGGAACGTGTTGCTTATATTTTCGGTAAAATTGTGATATATCAATACATATTTATGAGTATACGCGCTAATTAATTATCGATTTTTCCAAATGAGAGGAGTTTACATGTCTAATTATTAAGTGAATTAAGGCTAAAACTTGATTCTAGAATCATACTTTTGAAGCAGGAATGACTGCTTGCCCACTTCCAAATTAAAGCTGCAATTTCCAATTATAGGTTAATGCTCACTTTTGAGGGTTAAACTTAAGGTTTTAAGTGACCTTTTTTGTCGTCGTTGACAAGTACGTGAATATATTAAAAAAAAATTCATTCAATAAAAAGTTCTGACTTGCACAAATGATATAGTTGAAGGGTATTCTATCCCAAAATGGTTATTTACCAGTCTTTGTGTCAAATCATGAGCCATAAGTCAAATGATTTGGGGATTGATAAGCGTTACAGGTTTAGTCAGTCACTTGTGTGTGTTTTGTTTAGATATAAAATTTGAGGTTTACTTAGACACTTTTTCGAGTTTGGGGTGCAAACAATGGTGTAAAGTGTACTTTAGTCAAAAAAATAAAATAATATCTTCATACAATAATAATAAGTCGAACCAAATATAAAGAAAAAATTTCATCAAAAAGTTAAGTGTGCTTTAATTAAATGTTTATAAATACATTCTCGCGAAGCCCTTGACCAGTAACCTTGATACCCCCGCTTGGGTCACAGGCTAATGCTACTTAGACCACATAGAGAATTACCCAAGGCTCCATTATAAAGACTAAATTTAGTTTCGTCTGTCCGATGTGGTGCTCTTGCTACATTCTTAGAACAAACCTCCTAAAGGTTTCTAGTACTCATTTTTTGTGCTACTACTTTTAGCTCATCAAGATATATATATATATATATATATATATATATATATGTGTGTGTGTGTGTGTGTTCATGTGAATTTACGAATACATTTATGAATATGAGTGCTAATTAATTATCGATTTTTCCTTATGAGAGGAGTTTACATGTCTAATTATTATGCGAATTAAGGCACTCTAAAAGCTGAAATTTTGATTCTAGAATCATTCTTCTGAAGCAGGAATGGCTGCTTGCCTGCTTCCAAATTAGAGCAATAATTTCCAATTATTAATGCTTACTTTTGAGGTTTAAGATTAAGGTTTTAAGTAACTTTTTTTTTGTCGTTGTTGACAAGTATATTTCATTCAATAAAAAGTTTTGACTAACACAAATGATATAGCTAAAGGGTATTCTATTAAAAAATAATGAAATACCATACAAACTTTCAAATTTAAACTAGAGAGAGCATTAACATCAACACGAACCAAACTCTGAATAAATTGAGAGATTAGCATCTCAATAAAATGTATAGCACAATTTCATTATGTAATAGTACTATAAATTGTATATTTTCTTGGTAACAAAGTGTTTATATAGAACTGTAAAAAAAAAAAGAAAAAAAGTGATTATATAGAACATTGCAAGTAAATTTCTCAATTTCTTCTAATTCTATATTGGTATTGTCTATGTGATACTTATAGTCTATATATAATCAAAATTACATTGTCTTAGTTGCTTGTCATATTATTCCAATAATTGTATATATTTACAAACACAATTAGGAAGCTTCCCCGTTGTGTGAATTCCAATAATTGTATATAATATTTGGGAATTCTTTCATCCTTGGACAATGAATTAACAGAGTACTTAACACCATAAACTTCACCATCCGAGTCTGAGCCTGTATCCATGTCTGATCCTTCCTTACTATCATTGCCGCTCACATGAGGAATTTTACCAGATGGCAAGTGCCCAGTCTGGAATTTAGATGGTCATGACAATCCAAAACCCTGGCCAATGCCCCTCAAACCAAGAACTGAATTAGACCGTAATCTCTTCTGATTCGACATTGGAAAGAAACTGCTTCTATTCTTTCTACAAAAAGCAGGGTATTGGCTAATAACGCGTCCGCTAGTCTTACTAGCGGACAAATACTTTCCATATTTCAATTACTGCTTTAAATGGTCTGAGCTAAAATTATTTTAAATTTGTACGCTGGAATAACTAGCGGACGCAGAATATCATTTTATACTCTGGGCCGTTTATATTTATAATGGAAGGTATAGATGTTATATGTCACTTTTTGATCCATAACAAATAGATGCTATGGATCATTCTCCTATATATATATATATAGAGGCCAGATCAGGTCCAGACTGCCGGACTTGATAAAATCCGGACCTTTTTTTTTTTTTTTTTTTTGCTTTTTCATGTTTTGTTATATGTATCCAAAATATTATTTTATGTAAAAATTCAAGTTCCATAATTTTTTTTTATTTTTGTTGTTTTACAAAAAACAAACAAAAAAAAAATAAAAATTAAAAAATTGAGTCCGGACAGATCTATTTTATATATATATATATAGTATACATATATCTATCTTGTATATATATATATTATTTGGTTTTTGACTTTTTCTTCATTTGTTTGTGTCCTTTTCTTTTCAATTACTACTGGGTAGCTTCCTAATCTTATTCTTCATTGTCTACTTCCTGACTTTTGGCTGAGTTCATATTTCAGATTCTCCATTTTCAACCGAGACTTTTGTTACCTCTCAACTGGAACAACTTTGCCTTTGACATTGAAAAATAAAATGTTTTGCATTTTATACGTCCACTAATTTTATGTCGAATCACGAATGTGAGAAATCTCCTAGTCCTTCTTTACACCCTCCCTCCTATACCATGTATCTACATTCGTTGGTATAAATTTGTGTCATCTTTCCTTCAAAATAAATGGCTCTTTCAAGGCTGTAAGTCGACCATTTTTATTTTTTGGCTTTCTTTGGTGCCCCAAACATTGCGTTTTTCACTCTGTAGTTGGCTCATTTATTTGCCAAGCTAGTTGGCTCATAATAGCTTTAATAAAGGAATTGAGAGAGAGACTAGGCAATGGGAAAATGAAGAGCTCATTCATTCTTCCACCAAGGTGGTCCAAGGGCATATATAATAATACATAAAATTGGTAAATATTCATAAAAAAAAAAAAAAAAAAGTGGTTTGAGGAAACCTTACCAAATAACTATGCAATAAGATATTCATCTCGTAAACAGTCTTTTTTTATAGGAAGACAAGAATAACAGATATAATATGATGAGCCAAAGAGTGAGCCCTCCACCTCCAACTTTTACAGAAACTGAAAGGTTAGAAGAGCTCATGATTTTTCGGTACAAAAATTACAACATGCCAAAGAACAGAGGGAAAATCGACTAATTTTTCTGTTTTGGATACATTTTCTTCCTTCCCAGTCTCTGATGTCTATGTATCAAGCAGACCTCCACTTGCTGTACAAATTATCTAGCCGGCTTCTTATGAAGTTTCAGATGACGCTGAGACAGGAGTATCGGGGTGTGCTCCCCATTCGGTCCATGACCCGTCATATACTGGAACATCAGTCTTTCCAAGTCGATGGAGACCCTGGAAAGGTACAAGTGTAAGAGTTTTGTTCTGCCCTTTTTTCAAGGGTCAATTACTTGAATGCAAAAATATCTTGGTAGAATATCAGCTTCATGGTTTAGATACAAAACCAAAAGCTTGCAATCAAAGTCTTTCACATACTATATCAGCACTATTCTTTTTTGGCATGGTACCCAGTAATAACAATTTGGGATATGAATATATGCATATTTGAGTGTTTTCTTAGTCACATCCAAACAGAGAGAATGAGATCTTTTTCTTCTCCATCCGCAAATCCTAATCAATAAATTAATTCAAATTGGTCCACCATACAAAGTATCTTTAACTATCATTCAATTGGGTTCAAAAAATTTTGTAGAGGTAACAACTACCGAGTTTCCTCCAATAAGGATTAGCAGATGGGTTCTTCAATTTCTTAAGTAAGCAATTAAGCATAGTGCAGGTATCCATTTGAATTCACTCTGTATCCTACATAGTAAACACACACTAGTTTGGATTTTGGGTTGCCGGAAATCCGTATAATCAAGCATAATCATCTCATGTGGATCCCAAACTTGTGCACGTAACTTGTAACTTTTATCATCGTCACCAAATTCGTCAACGTGGTTTGGTTGATGGGTCTTTTCTTACAGAATGATGGAAGCGCAAAAAATCCGCCATGAAAATGGAGAGAGAATAGAGCCCTTGTTTTTTTTGAAATTGTGTGGTCGTACTTGCGTGCTCAAGTTTCCATACAAAACGGCCACTTTTGAGTGCTCCCGTCTTTGCTTGCTTACATTATCACTCATAACCCAATACTACTACAACTTTTTGAAGTAATTAAAAGTAAATTTGGCAGCTTAACTTTTTATACACCTATTCCAATATTCTAAAGAAGAAAGATTCTTATAATTGAAATTGAGGGAGAAAATATATTTTGCATTTTATATATTCAACAGTCTTAGTGACCAACAAATGACTATCAAAGAATCAAAAGGACCTCAATACTACTACAACTTTTTGAAGTAATTAAAAGTAAATTTGGCAGCTTAACTTTTTATACACCTATTCCAATATTCTAAAGAAGAAAGATTCTTATAATTGAAATTGAGGGAGAAAATATATTTTGCATTTTATATATTCAACAGTCTTAGTGACCAACAAATGACTATCAAAGAATCA
This sequence comes from Panax quinquefolius, assembly GCA_020205615.1. Classification (NCBI taxonomy): domain Eukaryota; kingdom Viridiplantae; phylum Streptophyta; class Magnoliopsida; order Apiales; family Araliaceae; genus Panax; species Panax quinquefolius. The sequence goes on along the minus strand of CM035155.1, from coordinate 147,095,917 downwards.
AAAGGACCTCAGTTATGAACCATTCAGCACACCATTATTATAAAGGTCAAAAGAGAGATTATCACCAGTGCAAGAATGCAAGCAGTTACACCAGTGCCACATGAAGTTACAACAGGACGGTCCAAGGAGATGCCTGCAAAAAAAGAGTGCTCAAGTGATAATAAAATTCTGTTGACCAGAAGCATATGACAAAACATAACAAGTTTATAACAGCAGAAATTTATTATTACATGGCAATATGTAGCTATTCATTAATTATGATGTTCTGTAGCGTATAAATGGACTTCTGTTCTAGATTTCACAGACGAAATTCACTGTTATACGGCAATATGTTGCTATTCGTTAATTATGATGTACTAGTGTATAAATGGACTTGTGTTCTAGATTCACAGACACAAGTTATGTACCAGTCCAAACCAGATTATTCTGGATTGGATAAGAGGAATGTCCAACTACTTTAAGGACAAGATTCAAATTACAAATATAATGTAAGAACCATAGTTGTTAAGGCGCTAAGTCGAGGCGAGTTGGTGGCCGACCGCTTAAGCGACTAGTCGACTAAGCACCCGACTAGTCGTCCATAAAGTGATAGATTATTTACAACGTGAATTTTATACATAAAATACACACACATATATGTATATACATATATATATTTCAAATTCATAGATACACTAATGACTAAATATAAAAAAATTATGGCAAAACTAATGATTTGGCCACCGAAGTTGGCACGTTTTATTGAATACCCGATTGAACTTTTAATTTTTCAAATTAACTAACTGAACTAACTTTTAATTTTTCAAATTAACTAACTGAACTAATTTTTATTTTCAAATTGGGTCATTCCGTTAAAAAAAGTTGACAGACGTAAGTTTTTATCTACGTGGCACTGAAGTGGCAAAAAAATTAAAAAATATTACTTATGTGGCAAAAAAAATCAAAAACAAATTTAAAAAATAAAAAAAATTAACATTTTAAAGTTTTAAAAATAACAAAAACATAATAAAATAAAACAAAAACAAAAAATCAAAATATCTTTAAAATATCAAAACAATTTTTTTTAAAAACATACTATTTTTAAAAACAGAATTTTTGAAAAACAATTTTTTTTTTTAAAAGATATTTTTTAAAAAACAGATTTTTTAAAAATTGAATTTTTGAAAAACATATATTTTTTTTAAAATAGAATTTTAAAAAAACAGAATTCTATAAAAATATAATTTTTTCAAAAACAGATTTTTAAAAAAACAGAAATTTTTAAAAATAGAATTTTTTTAAAAACAGAATTTTAAAAAACGTAACTTTTAAAAAACAGAATTTTAAAAAAAACAGATTTTTTAAAAAATAAAATTCTATTTTAAAAAAATTCTGTTTTTTAAAAAATTCGCTTTTTTTTAAAATTCTGTTTTTTTTAAAAAATCTATTTTTAAAAAATCTGTTTTAAAAAGTTCCGTTTTTAAAAAAATCTGTTTTTAAAAAAGTATATTTTTTAAAAAATCGGGTTTTAAAAAACTATTTTTTTAAAATAAATCTGTTTTTAAAAAATCTATTTTTAAAAAATTCTGTTTTTTAAAAAGTCTGTTTTAAAAAATTCTATTTTTAACAAATTCTGTTTTCAAAAAAATCTATTTTAAAAAAATTATGTTTTTAAAAAAAAATCTGTTTTGATTTTTTTGTTTTTGTTTTATTTTATTATGTTTTTGTTATTTTTAAAACTTTAAAATGTTAATTTTTTTTTTATTTTTAAAATCTGTTTTTGATTTTTTTTGCCACATAAGCAATATTTTTTATTTTTTTTGCCACGTCAGCGCCACAAATAAAAACTTAATGTTTGTCAACTTTTTTTAACGGAATGACCCTATTTGAAAATAAAAATTAGTTCAGTGAGTTAATTTGAAAAATTAAAAGTTCAATCGGGTATTCAATAAAACGTGCCAACTTCGGTGGCCAAATCATTAGTTTTGCCAAAAAATTAGTCGAGTATATTATATATACCAAGTATATACAATTAATATCATAGAGCAAGTTATAAAATCAAACATATACTAGAACAAAAATACAAATTTAACTTCAATAGTAAAATAAAAAATTAAATTACTTATTAAAATATTAAAATTATAAGTTAAAATTATTATTGATTATATTATAATATTTAATTTCATGAATAATAAATTAAATATATTTTAATATAAGTAAGATGTTATATTATACTAATATAATAAAACAAAATACATAACAAAAAATATAATACTAATTTATTATGCTACTTAACTGAAGTACTAAACTACTGATATAATATTAATATTAATTTATCATGTATATAATATACTATTAATATAAATTATGTGATGTAATTTACTGTACACATAATTTATTATACTTACTACCAATGGTAGTAAACAACTAGTTTGGTAGAGTGGAATCTGTTGAGTTTATCACGTGTCTCATTTACATGAATGGAATAATACTATGGGCCACATGTTTTAACTTTTGGGTCTTGGTAGTGGGTTACAACAAGTAAACTCATTCAGATTTATCTCTCTTCCTCTTAAATTACCATCGTCGGTGTCGTCGCTGCGATCATTTTCTCAGAAGAGGAGAACCAAACAAAGTCCAGCAATCGCTTTATATTGTCAAATCAGAGCCAAATCAGATTGAAGAAGACGAGAAGAAGAAGATGAGAAGAAGAGAAGCATACCTGTATATCGTCAAGTCGAGAAGCATACTTGTATATCGTCAAGTCGTCGTCGAAGTTTGATCGATCGATTAGTAGGTTTCGTTTCTCCCTCTCTCACTCGTTTTGTACTTTCATTTCTCCCTATGCTATTTCGAAGTTGGGGTCGATAGATTAGGTTCAATACTTCAATCGAACTTTAGTCCTTTTTTTTACACTGTTAAAGCTTTGGGTCGGACCACACCCGCTACGACCAAGTCATCCGAAAGTTGTCCTAGTCGTCCAACTCACTGTCTGGGCACTTGCCTTTGGCCTCTCCCACCAAGTCGCCCAGACGACTTGCTACTTCGTACCGACTTGATAACCCTGGTAAGAACAAGGGCTTATATGGAAAAACACTGAAAGATGGAGCGGTAGTTAGGAGGTTTCTAGAAAAGTCACAATGTTCAGGTTGTTTAGAGACAAATATTTTAGTAAGTACAGAAATGATGTGTGAACAAATCTAGTATATATATGAGAGAAGTCTGAAATGTAAGGGCATGAATTAAAGGAATGAAAAATGGTTTAGATCATTAAAGCTTGTGCTCTCTAGCTGTTCTTAATAAACCTTTATTTTCCCTTTTAATAGAAATAAGAATTTATGAAAGTTGAAAATCGCTTGTACAGTCTTCCAGTTGTATCTAGAATTAGGTCCAACAAGTTATTACTTCTTCTACTTTCTAAACAAAAGTGTCCATGACCATCGACAATGTGGTAATATTGTGGATCATGCCACATGAATTACTCTGAGAACTTTGTTACATAACTAAAAACCATTGTTTTTGCATGTGTGAGAAAAGTGTTAAGACAACCTGCACACTTAAATTGGTCAAGGTACGTTCATACATATATGCGCGTTTAGGTTCCTCACAGACCTCACCAGTTAGGGCTTCAAATGAGCTGAGCTGGATGAATTTGGAGTTCAGCTCAGCTCTAATTTGTAAGTTCTGCTAACAAGCTGGAGTTTGAACTAAATTATAGGTCTCTTTGAGTAAAAGAGATAGAATAACATAAATTCGGGTCAGTTGAGCTTGTGAACATATAGAACTCATTAGAATATATTTTTCGTGTATCTTAATCTATACATAATACCAAATAGTTTGTTATTATTATTCAAATTTGGTATAATATTTTATTTTATCATGGAACTCGTTGCTGCCACCCTTCAGGCGTGCACTAGGATTGATATATAATGTTGTTAGTACATTTGAATTGTAATTACATCATAAATAAAAATAATAAAAAAACATGTTTTATCTAAGTTATATGACCGAATTTGAGTACCACTTTAATACATTTTCTGTGATGTTTTCTAAACTTTAAATCATTAAAAATATGTCTATTGCAAGTTTGTGACAAAATATTACCTTTTCAAACTTTTAATACCTTATATTTATTTAAGACATTGTTAAACAGAACTCGTGAACAACTTGAGTTCGATTCAGTTTAAGGCAAGCTCGGCTTAAAGTCGGTTCATGTATAAAAAAGCTCCAGTAGGGTTCAGCTCATTTGGAGCTACTGATCCCCATATCCAGGGTGCTAACAGAAAATGACTAAAAATAGACCTAATCCCCATTTCTTTGGATACACAAGGAAAGGGGGCAGGGGATTCTAACCCAGCACCTAACACTTAGACTCTACTTCAAACAAATTCTTAGTGAAAGGGTGCGAGTACGTTTTCTTTAGTCAGTATAACAGCTAAACACTTCTTCCAAGAAATGCCCAGTGAACGGAACCTGTTAATATTACTTGCACAAGCCTCACGTAACAAGAATACCAGATAGAACATTAGCTTCAACGCTTGTGAGTGTACTCAACAAACTAACAAACTTGCACAGCAAAGGCTAGATGTATTACGAGCTGTACTCCTATGCTGCTTGGCAAGAAGTGAACTATTAAAATCAAATAAACATGCAGAAAAGTGAACCGTGCCTAGTACTTGCATAATTGCATTCACACATACAAGCACAGAAGTTTTTACCTTCTTGCTCAAATTTTTCTTTGAGCTTGGTTGGTGATAAGAGTGTTTGTGAGCCATCCAACATCTGCAAGGAACCACGAATCATTGCAAAAGCAAAGTGGATGTGTTAGTTGATGAGAATTTATAGCATGATATTCCAATATTAGAAACTGAGATGAAAGAAAGGTACAAGTGAAGACCTTATGACATAATAAAGTTTATGTTTTAACATTTCCAGATCCTGTTGTGGCATAAATATTATCAAGACTAAAATACAAATTACACCTAGGCTTTACATGCCCCGTGAAGTTTGCATCCCAAACCTAAAAATGCATGTACTTGAACCAATCATTAATTTTTTTTATTAAAAAAAAATTCCACCCTCTGGACCCTCAAACCAATCAAAATTGACAGGGATTCTAATCATCCAATCTTTTTTAAGGGTACAATAGGAAAAACAGGTAAAAATATACTAACCTACCTTCCAAATACAAGACAAATGTTGACTTTTTTAAAGTGAATTTGGGACATAAGAAATTTCAAACTGACATAGAATCATTTAGCTTTAGTTAATGATGAATATTGTAACCAATCTAAAAAGTACTACTAATTATTAGATTTATTGTTTATAATTTTAGATGAACATATCAATTTTGAATTTGAAAATGTTTCAAATTGACTTTCAAAAAGTCAATAATAATCTTATATTTTGGAACGGAGAGAGTATTAAAAATGTATTAAAATGATTTTTAAATATAATAAAAAAATAAAATATTTATTAGAGTAATATCAAAATCTAAAATTTTAATGGAAAATAAAAAAAAATTGGTAAACCAATTGGGTTGGACTCGGTCACCGGTGATACCATTTAACAAAAAAAGACGAGAATCTGAATAGACACCATAGGAAACCAGCAACAGAAAACCATCGGAAAATCCTTGAACCCACAGCCATGAAGGGAAAAAGAAAGAAAAGAGAGAAGAAGACTAGTCGTTGCCACAATGTCTTCTACTTCCATTTGAACTCAACAGCCTTAACTGGAAAGTAAAAAAGAAAAAAAAAATACAGGTTAAGAAGTAGATCAGTCAACAGCGGCAAGCCTTATTTCTTCTTTTTATTCTCTTCTAGTTTTTCCCTTTGGTGAGCTTTGTGGAGAATCTTCTCAAGGTGATGAATGGCTTCAGGTGCCAACATATTTGAATCGTCTTTGTTAAATTTCTGTAAAGTGGGGAACTAAAGATGATGATAATGACATATATGGGAATGGTATTGCTTCAGTAAATTTTCTTATTTCAACACATGGTTGCCACTTAGAATTTGATGTCTGGTTGTTTTTTCAGATGCTAATTAAAATACTTCTATGTTACCCTATGAGAATTTGATTGTCAAAAAGTTCTTTGGCGTCCATTGTGTCGAGCCATTTTCGGACAGTGGGAGCTCTCCTATTTCTGTCTCGTAAACCACACCATTTTCTCTGTTATAAATTGCCAAATCATGCTTCTGAGATGCAACTTGGTTTGCCATATTGGAGGTTCTTTTGCTGCATTTTGTAAAAGTTTGTCGAAGATCTGATAAACATAGTTGTCATGGCGTCGCCTAGGCGACGACTAGGCGACCTGGCGCTAGAGAAGGACAAGACTACGCCTTGGACGTCAAGCTGCCAAGGCTCAGGCCTTGGTAGTTGACCCCATGACTCATCGTAACCCATAGACTTGCTATGTGGTGTAAGCTTATTACTTATTAGACTTGTAATGCGTGATGGGTGTTGATTTGGTTGATTTTTTATCTTCTACGTAGTGTTTGTTGACTTGTTCTACTAATTTTCAATGTCAATTGTTTTCTTTTTGAATTTTGATTATGAAGTATTCATATAATTGTATTCCATGGTGTTAATTATGATGTTTTGAATTTTAACATATATAAAATTTTATTGTTCAATATATTTTTGAAGTAAAATAAATAAATGTATAAATTATACGTTGTTAACGACTTGTTGCCATATGGATGCCATGGCTGGCGTCTTATCCCCTAGACGTCCTAGTGGTCAACTACCATCGCGTCTCACCGTGGCGCCGTGACAACTATGCCAATAAAAGATCATGTCTGGTCGTTGTTGCAAGCTAATCTATTGAAAAATATATTGAGCCAATAAGCAGGATTGACTTGTCGAACAATCCATAAACAAGGCAAGCCCAAAAGAGGATTTTCCTCTTCCTCAAAGCTATGTTCTAGTAATTGCTCCTTGATATGGAGAAGATAACCAATGATTTTTGGGATATAGATTACATTTAGAGTTGGGGTTTGGGAGTAAGGGTATTGATATAATCCTGACCAGGCTCGCATCAAACGATAATAGCTCAATTCGAATCAACTTCAGTGAAGCACGAGGAGAGGATAAATAATATGATTTGGGTCGTCTTAACATATTCAATAAACCCAAATAAATGCAAGTCAAGTCGTCAAGACCATGTTCATTTATGTCGCTTAATTGTCCATAAATCTGTGCCATTTCATGGAGGGTTCAACATTTGTGCGACGATATGAATCACCAAATCTAGTAAGGAGTTTACAAGTTAACATGAGGCAATACAAGTTTGATAAGATTCGAAGGTGTTCGTTATGAAAGGGTATTTCAAGTTACTTAACTTGGTTCAAGCGATTTAGCCATGTTGAATGCCATGTCAAAATTCAAAGACGCCAAGAAACGTCGAAATGTTAACGAGGGCCCGGCCCCAATGAACGAGGCTCATGATAGCAGCGCTGGCCTTGGCCAGAGCGCATCCCATTTCAGCGCCACGGCACCCCAGATTCTGACCTCTGCGCCCGCTCACAATTCTGGAAGGTTTTGGAGCATATTTGCACGGGATTTTGATGTTTTTTATGGTTTTTCAATTCTAATGTAATTAGGATGCTTTTTAGCTAGGATTACCATTCCAACTTGATTTGTTATTCCTTTAGGATTTGATTTGTTATTTCCTTATAGGATTAGGGTTCCTTTTTACTATTATAAATAAAGATTCCAACTGATGTAACTGATATACAATTCATTCTATTAATCAAATACTTGTGGGTTTTCTCATCTGTTGGTTCTTCAAGAATTCCTAAGCTAGTTCTTAGTTTTTTTTATATTCAATTTTACTTATCATACAACAACAATCCATAGTTGTGTGTGACGTCTTCTACCGCATCAATCGTCGATCGAGGTTTCTACTTCTTATAAGTACGGGGTTTAGGTGTTCCATTCAACGAAGATTTCCTTGCACAAACGATTGTACGAAGGTTCTCGTCCCCATATAGACGAAGGGTTGAGGTGTCGTGAGCGTTTCACCTTACGACTTTACTAAAAAAGATCCGGGCGATGACCACCTCACGCAAACGTATCGTGAAGTCTATCATTTGGTATTAGAGCTAAGTCTTCTAGCGACTTATCTATCTTTAATTTTCTTGTTTGAATTGTTGAGCAAAAAAATGTATAGAATATTTTCAGATTTTATTTCAATTTTGCTAACCAAACTTGTAGCACGCCATTCAATCTTCAAGTCCAATCAACCGAGAGTTCATCCAAATCCATCATCATCAATTCCGATCAAGCACAAACCCTCGAATTTTCGCAAGCCTACCAAGCTTTCCCGAAAATTAAAGGCATACCATGAGTATCCTCATCAACGACCCGTAATTTTGATTGGTATTTTGATAGTCGTACATTCTATATTTTGTTATTGATAAGTTATTTTTGAATTAAATAGTAAAATTGTGAATTTGTTTGGTGAATTCAAAAAGAACCTATAAGAGGGAATATTAGAGATGTAAAAGGCAAGAGTAGTGAGATTATTAGAGGGTAAAAACCAATTGAGCGATACACGAGTGATTCATCATTATTTGAGCGAAACACGTAAGGGAGTGGTGAGAAAAAAATTTATCTGTTAACCTTTGTTTTGTAGCAAGCATGTATGATTATGATTTTCAAAGAACACCTGAAATTCGAAGATTTTTTAGGCAAGAATGATCCTGATACGTATTTGAGATGGGAGAGAAGGAAGGAGCAGGAGTTTGACTATCATAACTATTCTGAGTGGAGGAAGGTCAAACTTGCGGTTCTAGATTTTGTTAATTATGCAGCTACGTGGTGGGATCAATTTGTGCTTAGCAGGAGAATATATGGAGAGCACATATAAGGAGCGAGCTCAGCCGAGGGAGGTGGTAGTTGAAGAAGATCGTGCAATTCCCGAAGAACCATTGATGACAAAAAAAGCTACAAGTGTGTAAGATAAAGAGGAAGATCAACTGCTCTTACAAAATGATTGTGATCAAAACCAAGAGAGCGATCAAGATATAGTGAGTGGGAAAGAAGAAATAGAGAAAAGTGAGAATGAAAAGAATGAGTGAAAACAAGCGAGAGATTGAGAAAAGTGAGATTGAAAATAAACGAAAGAATAAAACAGTTGAGAGAGAGAATGAGCAAAAGAGATAGAAATGAGTTGACTATGAAAAAGAGTGAGTTGGTAAACAAGTATCGATATTGCTAGATGAATTGCATAGTACTTGTGTTTTGTCTAAATTTGATGATGACCATATGATGATAATGCCTAATCAAATTAGCACGTGTGATGGAGGGAAAGTTGCAATAACATGTGATTTGTATAAGTGGTTAGTTATTTCGGTTAGATTAACTAATGCATCTAGTGTTTTTATGAATTTATTAAAACATGTATTGCATGGAAGCAATTTGTTTTTAGTTATTTTGATGGTAGAATCATCTTTATCAAAAACTATGGAATATATTAGATATTTGTTGAGTTAGTTTATGAGCATGCCGTATATTCTCGTTTTCAATATTTTTATTTCATAAAATTCATTCTAGGTTTTTTTGTCCATATTCTGGTTTTTCATATTGTTAGATATGTACATAACATTAGTTGTGATCATGTCATTCCATTGGAGCAATCATCATTGCATAAATTTGATAATGTTGTCGTGAATGGAAAGGATTCTAAAATTGGGTTGAAAAGTGTTTATCATCAAATTGGAGTGAGATGTGGTTTACATGCATGCGTGTTTAAAAAGTTATATCATTCAGATTAGCTAATGCATTGCGAGCTTTCACGAGATTATTGAGCCATATTTTGCATTCTTTCATGGGAAAATTTGTTAATAGCTGTTTTGATGATATTCGATTTTTGTCAACACTTGGGAGAAGTCTTTAGCACTTTTGTTTGTGATCGTCGTAGTGTTAATTATGCCATTGAGTTTTCATGTGAAATTAGATGTGACCTTTCAATTCTGTTAATGCAATTACTTGATTTTGAATGCGTTAATGTCGAGAGAAAGGGAAAGGTTGATTATGTTGTGCAGATTCAGGATAAGATCTTACTCATCGAGGAGGAAAACATGGATCGTGGTCTAAAGGGAAGTGTTTTGATTTTTGTTGTTATAGATTATGCACATGATTGTGAGTTTCGTGAATTCTTAGTGATAAGACCAAAGATACATGTTACTTGGTTTTGTTTTGTGTTAACCCAGGAATTCAAGAGTGTATGTATATGCGACGTGATAAGTTGCAAAGATTGATATTTGACCCAGGTGTATTAAAGTGGGTGTTATTGCGAATGATCGAGTTCATTAGATTGTCTTTTGATCCAAGAATTCGTAAATGGGTATGCAACATAAAGGGTCCCACATATTGAGTTTTGATCTGGGACGAGTTGGAACTTTTTAAATTCTTGCTTGCTTGTGTTGTTGATATTGTTTATTCATTTAATTTGCCAAGTGAGACTTCTTGTTATGTTTTATTTGGTGTTACTGACTTAGTTCGTTTTGATGTAGGGTTAGACTTGAGGACGAGTCCTTTTCAAGAGGAAGGGATGCTAGATTTGAGGATAAATCTTTTTTAAGAGGTGGGAATAATACAATCCTGACCAGGCTCGCATCAAACGAAAATAGTTCAATTCGAGTCAACTTCAGTGAACCACGAGGAGAGGATAAATTATATGATTTGGGTCATCTTAACTCAACATATTCAGTCAACCCAAATCAATGCAAGCAAAGTCGTCAAGACCGTGTGCATTTATGTCGCTTAATTGTCCGTAAATCTATGTGCAAATTCATGGAGGGTTCAACATTTGTGCGACGATATGAATCACCAAAGCTAGCAACGAGTTTACAAGTTAACACGCGACAACACAAGTTTGATAAGATTCAAAGGCGTTCATTATGGAAGGGTATTTCAAGTTACTTAACTTGGTTCAAGCGATTTAGCCATGTTGGAAGCCATGTCAGAATTCAGCATGCCAAGCACTATCAATATATTCACGACCATTGTCAATATGTAAAATTTTGACCTTAGCATCAAATTGTGTTTGTACCATTTTATGAAATTCTAAAAAACAAGAAAAAAACCTCATTTTTTGAATGAAGAAGATAAAACCAAGCTATAAAAGAATAACAATCAATAGATGTAACAAACCAACGATGACCAGTACGAGAAATAACTCGAGAAGGTCCCTAAACATCATAATGAATAAAAGAAAATGGTTCCAAATGACGATTATTAATAGCAAGGTAAACCGATCGTTTGCATTTAGCTAGTTCACAAGGCTCGCAGAAAAAACGATTTTTATTGCACTGCTTTATTAAATGGGAAAAGAGGGATTCTAAAATACTAAATGAAGGATGTCTCAGACGACAATGCCACTGATAAAGGGAGACCACACTGGAGTCATAGATAGATTGAAAAGCCCGAGTGGAAGTCCCTTTCTCAATTAAAGGTAGACAAGTATTAAATTTGTAAAAAAAATAAAATACGTGAAGAACCAAGGATAAAGATATAGTCAGAGTACAAACTACGGATCCCTTCCCTGAGATAAGAGAAAGTGAAACATCAGCTATTAACACTTTTTTTTTGTCGGGAACATGGAGTATAAGTTATATTTTCTGTAGCACCTAAATCAATAATCCAAGAGGTACACGAAGAAGCAACATTGAGTGCATGAGAAAATATACCTGACTGGAAATGATGAGATGAGCTAGGATTGAACAAATTAACAATAGTGTTCAAAAAGCTAATATTTCCATAAGAGTGGGTACCAATGGTGTAAAAGGAGCACCACTATTGATGAAACTAGATTTTACCATCATGGTATAACAAAAGCAGCAAGAATATCCAAGAAAATATCAACAAGGATGATTCAAAGGCTTAAGGAATACTATATAGCAGTAAGGTAAACAATATAGTTACCAACAATGGAAAACAGAGATAATACCGCTGTGAATGAGAAAAAATTGAGGAAACCTGAACCAAACAATAGATGAGAAGAGAGAAAGGCAAGCAATTTGTAACTCGTCGTGTTGACAGAAGAGGTCCCTCGCACCGACAAGATGTGGCAGTTTGCGTTGAAGGAATCACATTTTGGGGGCGCATGTGGGTGTGTCGGTGGTTGGCTGGGTTGAAGCTCATGTGGTGGTCGCATGGCTATGATGGTTCTTATTATGGCCTCAATTTCTTTGTGCAGACTCGTGTTACTAGCTTTTTGGAAGAAAATCCAAAAAACAAGGTGATGGTTACGAGACTATTTAAGAGTCTGGACAAATTAGGCGTGAGAATGTGATCGTCTCTTATACCAAGTTGAAACCAATATTTAGGGCTGAGAGAATACAAAGAAATTGATGAATATGAGAGGTTAAATCCTTCTCATTTTTTCTTTGTATATATACTACATTTTGTTACAACCAAACTACAATATCGCTCTAATTAGAGTTGCAATCAAGGCTAAATCTACATTCCTAAATAACAAGATTTTAATAATATTTTAACGAATTTACAGGATATTCTACATTCTAATGGTTATTAACATGACATTTAAAGGCTCGACATATAAATAGATATAACCTTATGGATTTGAGATATATAATCGTTGTTATCAAGTCTTAGGCGTCCAATAGGTGAAAATTATGAAGGCGTCTGGGCGACTTGGTGGGAGTCCAATATGCTTCTTCTTCTACTATTTTTCTACTTCTACCCTTCTTCTTTTCCTCTGCCGGTATATTCGGCCTTTTTTTCTTTCGTTTATCCTTCTTTTTGGGGTATTCTGTAACAATGGTTATTTTGCTTTGTTGACTGCTACTGCTAAGGATTACTACTTTCTTTTATCCAAACAGGCCTTTGCTAAAGGATTGTTGTTGGTTAAAAGTAATGTGCATGTGCTTGTGGGTCCATGTGTCTCCCACTAAAGAAATACTTTTGGTATAGTGGGTTACCAAGACTAACATGTGGTTATATGTTTCGCCACGTATCAACTCCAAGTTACAACTTTAAATTAAAACTTAAATATACCAAATAATTATCTTGTATATTCAAATATATCATAGAAATTTGACATTCTTCCACTACACACCCTTGAACTTTCGTTCTTTGCAGTTTTAACCCCTTTTAAAGTAAATAAAAAAAAAATACTTGTATATGTATATATACTGTGTATATATAATATACCTATTATTTCAAGTTTTAATGCCTATAATGTTCCTAAGTTTAATGTATTTGAGAAATACAATACACTTAAAATTATACATGTATACATTCTACATTGTTAACGACTTGTCGCCTTGTGGACGACTAGTAAGGCGCCTTATCGCCTAAGTTTCTGGCTACCACCTCGCCTCGACTTGTCGCCTTGACAACTATGTATATAATGGAGATAAGTAGCTTTCTTTCCATTAATCAGTTCAAAGCACATGCTTTGACCTATTTATGCATTGTTCTGTTTTGTAATATTTTATTAAGAAATCATGATTTGATACCAGTTGCCATTATAATTAAACCAAGGACCCGGCTCACCTAAAGTTCTGAGTTTAAAACAACAAAAATGTATTCTTCTACCTGGGCAAAAGGAATGCACTTGCTTCCTGGTACATGACCACTTCTTATTCCCTTTCTAGGCTCTGGTGCAACCCCATCAAACCTGAAAGAGATCAAAATCTCCATTACTAAAAAAAAAGTAATTTTCCAAATACAGGATTCATTTTCTTGGAGCATGCATTGCTAGGATACCTGAACTTGGAGTAGATTCTATTTCAAGTTCAAGGGGAAGGCATTACTGGTTCCAAACAATTCACATTACGAACAATGTTTGCAAAAAATCAAAGTTAAGGTAATTAATTTGTGGCACTCATCATGAAAGGTTGCTAGTTAACTAGGTTATCAGAGTCAACCATATATAATAAACTCTAGGGCAATAGTTGGCACCTTTTATTTATTAACCAACTGAACTTTTAAAAAATTTACTTACGCAATTAAACTAATTAAAGTTTTGAAATTAACCCATTCTGTTAAAATAATCAGACGGACGTTTCTTTTTTCTTATGTGGCTGTGAAAAAAGCAAAAGGAAATAAAAACCTAATATGACAAGGAAAAAAAACAAAACAGAGAGGACAGAGAAACATGAGTATCGAAAAATGGAGGAAGGTGGAAGTTTGGTCCACCCACCACCACAGGAATCATCACCAGCACCACCATTTCGTCATTACAACCACTATTACAACCTCCTAAAATCATCAAAACAATCACCACAATCCTAACCCTTTCCTCACCAAATCAAAACCCACATGAATCACTCACCCAATTCATCCCCCACCTCACCCCACCAATCATCCTCGCCATTCTCTCCTCCAAAAGCCCCTTCTCCTCTCTCCCCAAAATCCTTCTTACCTTCTTTAAATGGGCCCAAACACACATCCCACTCCACTTTCTCTCTCCACAACAACACCCCCATCTTCTTTACTCCTCATCCTCCCGTCATCCCTCTTCAGCCACAACAAATTCTCCAACATCCGTGCGGCCTGTTCCACCGCCCACTAAAGTCATCCTCATATTTCATGCTTCTTACTTATAACATGAAATCCATAATTTGCAATCGCAACCATATGAAACTAAAAAAAAACTTTTAACTTTTTGTTAATTGTGAAATTACCTTCGAATTTGGGCATATGCCCAAATATGCCGATAGTTAGGCTTGATAGAGAGAATCCCCAATTTGGAATTCAATCTGGGTTTCATCTTATTTGAAGAAATTCATGTACTTTACTCAAAAAAAACTCCATGAATGCATCATCCAAAGTTTGATTTCAACTTTGCTCAAGAAACTCATGAAATTTTCTTTTAAAATCACAAAACCCAATATAAATCTGATCTGAAAATTATAGATTAGAGAAATTTTTGGTGATGGAGGTAGTCAGACGTGATAGTGATGAAGGTAGAGGCAAAGGAGGAGAAGATTGAACAAAAAGAAGATAAACTAGTTTTGCAAGGAAAATATTGATGACTTGTGTTTTTTTTCCTAATCACATTGGCCAAGTCATTATTTTTTCTTTTTCCTGCCATGTATGAAAAGAATGGAATGAAGTTAATAGCCGTCCAATTTTTGTAACGAAATGATGCAATTTCAAGATTTTAACTAGTTTGGTCAGGTAAATGAATTTTTTTAAAGTTCAATAGGTTAATAAGTAAAATGTGACAACTACAACGGGGTAATCCTTAGTTTTGCTCAAACTCCAGATATTGGATGCATCGGTCAGTTCAGTCACCCCTAGTTCCAATTTCTTTTCATGATTAGTCCATCTATCAAATGATTGTGCTTTCACTGGGGCAACCTAAAAGCACTACTTCTTGAGTGGATTATCTCATCCTAGATGGCCAGATCATATGGATACATATGACAAACCAAGATAATGATAAGAGAAATAAGATAATTGCCAGCACGACAACAAAAATCTAAAATCAAGAATACCTTGGTTTGGAACGAGCATCTATGTGTTGATGTGAATTGCCCTCTATGTTCTTTTGAATCTAAAATAATTAGAGAAAATATCAATTCATAAAGAGTGAGAAAAGAAAGTATTTAATTACAGCAAACACAAGAAGAAGAAGATGATCAATATTGGTGTATCATACATGTGAAGCAGAAGTTTTGTTTACATAAGTCTAGAACCATACAAAAGTAACCAAGGCATTGACCTTTATCTGTTTCATACTATGCTTATATTTATGATTTGACATTACTTGTAGAAATTTAATAGATCAACAGTTTATCACTTTTCCAAATGCCTTAGCTGTCACTAAGATGTTGATGAGTATGAAATATGTTATATTTTTATTCCTTAATGCTTAATCTTTTGTATTTATTTTGTGCTTAAATATACTCATTGTTCTATATTTTTATTTTTATTTTAGGTACAATTGAAGGGTTCAATGATTTTGGGAATAATTTGGAGACATATCGAACATTTTTGAACCAAGGGATCAACACCTTAATATTACAAGCATGTGGTATATATTATAATCAAGGTGGGCTGCGACAAGTGTTACACGGATGTTTGTCCAAATTCAGCAAGTATTCATGTGGTTAAGTATTACAAGCTCGTGGGCCTTTTGAAAATTCATCATCCATACAAATTAAAGAAAATCACGTGGCTGGGACATGCAAATGAAGTTAATTATATAGCATGCAAAGGAAAGCTTTTCAAGTGGGCTAAAAGGATGTGGGGTATTTTAATATTCATGCAACCACCCATCCAATCCTTTTAAATTAATATTACAAATCATGTGGGCCACGGTTTGCTTTTGTTTTCATGCAGCAAACTTGCAATCCTTGACATTTATTCACGTGGGTAACATATTCATAAATTCATGGATTCTAATTCTAATTGGAGGAGGATTCACTAAGTCACAAGGAATTCAGCAGCTTCACGCGGCAAGGAATTACACGGCAATTGTGAGATTTAATTCCAATTTCAAATTTGATTTTTGGATTTTAGAAAATTAGTTTTTATAATTCTATTGTAATTAGAATTTCCTTTAGACTAAGATTTATTTCCAAATTAGATTTTATTTCTTTATGGAAATTAGTGTGATTTGTAATTCCTGTTAAGATTTGGATTTCTAATTCCCATGGGTTTTGGACTTTGTCTAGCATTATAAATAGAGGATAGTCAGGGTTTTATTCATTCAACTGTCAACTATCATCTATTGGAGTGCAGACTCAAGAGCATGTCAGGCTAGTTCTTTTCATTCAGTTCTAAAGGGAGGTGGAACCTTGTTACAAGTAATTAATTAATTGAATATTATTATTTATTCCTTCTTGTGTGAAATTTCTTCTGATAATCAGTTTTCATTGATTGCATGCTAATTGATCTAATTAATTTAATATGGGCAATTAAATTAGTTTGATCATTATCATATGCTAGATTAAGATTGGTATTACGTGTAATTGATATCTGTCTTCATCATAAGTAGCAACTTGGTAATATTAATTGTGACAAGCTTTTGTGTATTGCTAAGATTATCAGAAAACAAGTTAAACAAATCGAGCTTATGTGTTTGTTGCTTGGATTAGCCTAATTCTCTATTTCTTAATGCTTTTATCATATTAAATCTAGAGAGCTTATTCTAGGTTGTATGCTAGTTAGAATATGGTGGAGAGCTAGTTTCATACAGTGATAATCTAAGAAGAATTTCGGATAATAGAGCTTATTGTTATCTAGGGCTAATAGTTTCATTGAAAAGGAAAATAATAATAACTTGATTAATTGATTGCTGTACTTGGTGAAACTAAACTGCAGAACTGAAGTTTTTTACATATTTGGTTAACTTCATCATTAATTCTTGTTCTCTTAGTTTAAAAAACAGTTTTCAAAAAACCCCTATCTTTATTTTCTCTTAAAATAATAGAATAAATATAAAACAAATTACTCTCTGTGGGATCGATCCTTACTTACTACTGTGCTAATTGTTTGAATTTGTAAAGTGAAAGTGAGGTTAATTTAGGAGTGTAAACGACAGCTCCCAGATGTTGTGATAAGTTGAGTTTACTCAATATGTTAGTTGGTCAGATGAGTATGAACACAAATTGGAGGCTCATCCATTCAAATGCCTCACAATGGTGCCAGTATTTTTATGCTAACTGACCACGCCAAACTATGAGCAGGTCATCAGTACTTATCACAATTACATGTCCAAATTATTTAGGTGTAACGTGCCAGTATTTTTATGCTAACTGACCACGCCAAACTATGAGCAGGTCATCAGTACTTATCACAATTACATGTCCAAATTATTTAGGTGTAACGTCAATATGCAGAAGGCACCTCAGTGTAAGGGGATGGCAATAGAACAGGCTAAATGACTCTACACTAGTAAATAAAATTCATCTTCATAGTAGTACCACAACAATTAAAAGTCATATGGAATAATATGGATCAACTATTACACTTCCTAGTCATACCCTGGATTTTTTTGTCATAGCCATATTTTTCAGAATGAAAAGAATGTGAAAAGGAAAAACCAATTTTAATTGAAGGAACCTAACCTGTTCAAGTGTCCAAACAAGATGTGGCTGAAATTTGATTTGAAATGTAATTGGTGCAACCTGAAAAAGTAAAGATGCATAACTAAAAGTCTAAATACTTTTTGGCAGTAAAAATTCAAGAACGAGAGTGTTGTTAAGAATAAAAGAATGGACCAAGAGATTCAAAACAGCTTAAAAGGAAGAACTGGATCCTACATTAAAACAAATTTTAGGAAGCACTAGTCATAAACTTACTGTCTGTCCCTGATATACTTTCTCTATTGCCTCTCTCGCAGCACTAACTTTCAGGATAGCATCACTAGAAGCACTTGATTCAACATCAAATCCTGAAGCGCGCCATTGTGGCAGGCCTCCATCTAACACCCATACATTATCATGTCCGAAAACTCGGAACATCCTGTTCATTCAATCTAAAATTAGCAACTCGGTTTATGCAAATTAATTAAAGAGCTTAACAATTCAATACCATCGTTAACCATTATTATGAAACCTAAAACTCACCACCACACACGAGCTGCACTGAAAATTCCCTTGCCATCATAAACAACAACCCCGTCTTTATTCTCAATACCCAGAGCAGAAATAGCAGCAGCAAAAGCTTCTTCTGAAGGCAACATGTGTGGCAGCTGGTACAGACCATGAGAAGGAGACGTTGTACTTATAGGTAAAAAGAGAGATTATATCACTTTTACAAGTGCAGATCATGAGGAGACGTTGTACTCTTAGGTAAAAGAGAGAGATTATATCACTTTTAAAAGTGCAGATTAAGTAATTGCCTCGAGTGACTCCAGCATATTTAAACGTGGACTAACTCAAAAGATAAGGGAGATCATCTCACATTTGTAGTTCGATCTGATATCCCATCTACATCAAAGAAAAGGGCACCTGGAATGTGGGCGACCTTTACAACCAAAAAAACATGGAAAAAGAAAAGAAAACGGAAAGAAAATCAATACCAGTCAAATAAAGGAATTAGTGTAAAATTTAGAACAGTGGGAAGCCTAAATTTTCCCATGCTTCAACCCAATTCTAAATAACAAAAGAAAAGGTAAGAAATTCATACACAGCAGCATTCAGCTTTAGCACAATGAAGACAATATAGTTAAAACTTAAAAGACTTAATACCTTACCTGATACTCTTGAATTGGGTATCTCTGTTCGTCTTGCATATACCAGGATGCGTCTAGAACCTGGAAAAAAATAATCAGCATAAATATCTAGCAAGGAGATCAATATATTCCGACTATTGTCCATGCTGATACAAAAACGGCTGCAATAGTTAAAACCACGAGATAAGCTTTGAAAATCCATTCGTGTAACGATTATTTGACAGACCAAAACGAAGATGCAATTAGCTTTATCTGCTCCACAATTTCAAACATTTTGTCATCTTAAATTTATATTGAGTAATATGCTACAACAATGTATTAAAAAAATTGGCAATATTAAACGTTGATATAATTAGGAGTATGAGCGACAAAGTAGACTGCATTCATAGTCGACCAAGTAGATTTGCAGCTGTTTATAAACTTAGCAATGAAGGACTTTTCTCAATCTAATAACATATAAAATCATGACTCTAACTTCAGTATCAAATATAACAATCAACAAAATTCAAAGTGTGCAAGTCAGAGATAAAATGACACCAGTCATGGACAGATATAACAAAGATCATAATGTCAACCATAATATTCCAGATAAGGAATCTAAAAGAAATTCAATGTCATCTATATAAATTGATAATTGAATAGGATCGAGTGTTGTGCTGTCAAATACATAAGATTTTACGAATGTAATACTGCAATACTAATACAAGCCGATGACACGTGCAAAATGAATTAGACAGAACAGCATGCATGTCATGTAATAATATATCTCCATGATGCTCTAAAATCCATTAATAATGGAAATCACTAATACAGAATATGTAGATCGGTTTGACCCATAAAAAGTTGCAATGTTTCATAGCGCAAGGTCATACCTTCATATCCGGTTCTCGCAGGTTGGTATGGAGCCAATCAACTGAAACAACAGGATCATTAGTTGACATGGACTGTGCTGTGAAAGCTCTTGACCCTACTACTGATGAAGCCATATGACAAGAAAAAGAACCAAAAGTCTTATGAGCCAGATGGGCAGGGGCAACCCCAAAGTGTAATGGTCTCTTCTGAAATTGAAAATGCTAAATGAGTTCCTGATTGAATAAAAATGGGTAGGAAAGAGAGATGAATCAGACTAAGGCAAATTTTCTAAGCATAACCTTAATATTTAGAAGTTAGTTCCAAAACAAAAACTATTAGCAAAAAATATATATCCTACAATAAATATTTATTTTTAGCTTGCAGCAAGTAATAAAAAGGTTCACACACCTCTCTAGCATTAGTAGGTTGATGCATATATGTAGAAATCACTTAATCAATTCACAAGAAAGTACTATTAATATTCCCTCAGTTCCAAGTTACAAGATCATACTTTTGAACAATTTGAGATATTTCAAACTGAAACTTGATATGATTAATTAACAATTACGAAACAATAAATCTTATAATTAATAGTAGTACTTTTTAGACAGCTTACGATGTTCTATCATTGTATTGTCTAAAACTTAATAAATCTATGTAATTTTGAGTTTGAAAATATTCAAATTAACTTCAAATCAATAATGATCACATATTTTGGAACTGAGGGAACATGAATCAAAAACCCCTCAAAGGAAACCACTCACAAGACTATTTCTCATTGCTATCACAAAAACTGCAAATTGAGACAAATATAAATGACTTAATGTCTGGGCCAAAAAACAAAGATTGGCCCACAAAACAAAACACTATAAATCATTAACGGGTATTAATCATCTGCTGTAAAGATACCGAAAGTGATGAACAGACAAGGCAATCAAGTTTTTTCATTCATAAAACCACAATTCATTATAAAGAGGGAAAAAGAAAGCGGAATTTACAGTGAAGAAAGAGGAGAAGAGTTGGTGCTTGTGTGAGAAAGAAAATGGAGATTGAAGGAATCGATGGGCGAATATAGTTTAGGATATGAGAGATGATGCCATTTTATTCAGGAATTTCTACACAGTGAATTCTGAAAAAGAAAAGGGGTTTATGGGTGTCAAAATCGGAGAAATAAGACAAAAGGGATGAGGAATTAATGGCCGTTGATTGTAATAAATTGGAGCACATCTGAAAGTCATGAGCAATGTGATTCAAGTATTTTCTCACTAGTAGAAAAGCTGGTCCTACTTCCGTTTTGCTTCTACCCTTTCTTCTTTATTTACAGAGGTGTCCCTTCAAAATTTATAAATCCGTAAATTTTTATTTATAGCTGAAATTTCGAAATTTTAAATACTTTTGCATTATTAATAATTTTTTAAAAATATAATTTTACTCTAAAAGTTAATTAATAAAATAGGATGCCTAAAATATTAATTTGGTGTTTCGAAAAATTATTTTAAATATTTTATCCTCCAAAAAAATATTTTTATTTTTTTTAGTCCTATCTGAATTGCTGTTTCTTAGGGTTTTTTATTGAAAAAATGATATATGGTTTGATAGGGATCGATAAGTGACACTTCTTATTTATTGATTTATTTAAGTATTGAGTTATTTATTTAGAGGTCCAATTATTATTGAAGTTGGGGTTAGTAAAGTTTATTTTCTTACAAATATGCTTGTAAGTCGTGTCAACTTATTACATTTTGATATTGAAATTATTTTAATTACTGGTTGCGATCAATACTTTTTCTCTTTACTATGGTTGGGAAACCTAGGGGTAGTGGTTTTATTGCGGTTGGATCACCATAGTTCTTTTAATTTTTCTTATTGATTTACGACTTTCAATTAATTATTTATTCATCAATTTATGTCCTACACCATATTGTGTTAGAAACTGCATGTTTAATTTAATGATGATATAATTAATGTATAATTGTTCAGTAGTTTTTGTAAAGTCCTTAATATGATAATGATGTACAAGGACTTAGAATATAAATATCAAACTTGTTAAGGTGATCTTATGAGTTGAATTGATGTATAAATGATAGGATTAAATCAATCGTTTAGTCAAGTTGATCGATCGTAGAGCTACTCTGTCAAATCGTAAAGTATATTGATGTTCGCAGAGTTAGTCTTCCTTTCGTAGAGTATTCAGTGGTCAATCGCAGAGTCTACTAGAAATTCGCGGAGTTATCTCAAGATCGTAGAGTCCGCTTTAAGATCGTATGTTGAAGAAAGATCGCAGAGTTTGCTCAAGGATCGTTAAATGCAGATAGATTCGTAAAGCACGTCAAGAATCGTAGAGCATTTCGTAGAGCAAGAGTTATTGTAGAGTGTGTTTTACCAAACACTCTACAATATTCATTTTAGTTTACGATCAATATTGGAGTCTACGATCAAGCAATTCATAGAACATGTCAGGTCTGACATTAGACTGACATTAAGAAGACTTCCAGAGTAAGGATTCCAAGAAGTTGTCGATGATCCTAAAGTTTGAAATAAAGACCAGATAACATCGTGTCTAACAACTAGTTTAGTGATATTACAAGCACTCAAGTTTGGTGGTTATTGGTCGATTTCACAATCAATAAAACACGCACAAGTATACGCGGTCCACAAGTGATATAATGATAAGTTGAGTATAGAACCCACATGAAAATAGTATCTAAGCTATTCAAGTACTAAAATTATATCAATGCAATCTTATCTAAACAATTAATTAAAGATGGTGTGTCAAGCGAATTGTAATTAACAAAGTAAATTAATGAGGAAAGAGTGACATCCAATAAGACAAGTTAAGATCACAACTCCCATAATGCTTCGTTTGATCTTCTAACTCCTTTTTATCATACAAATCACTAGAATGGTCAACCGAGAATTCTTTGTATTCATAAGCCTCTTCCGATGGTCAAATGAATATCTTTTATCTAAATAAATCACTACATTCCTATGGTGAAATAATTTAGTATAGAAGTCAATAAACTTTAATTCTCACAAGCTGCACATGGCAAATAAAAATATTCCTATTCTATATGCAAGGTATGCTCACAATCCCCTTAGGAATAGTCATAACATGTGTTGTTATATTTAGAGTTAAGTATTAAAGTCCATTTCCCAATATCAAATTAATGCTCATATTAATTATTTGGCTGAACAATTATTAATTGAAGCATAAAATATAACAATCCATTCACATGTGATTCACTATAATAAATATGAGAGAAATTAGATTTAACTAATCATTAGGTTACATTGCAATCTTAGCAACAAAGTTAGTTCATAGCTATGAAAATAAACTCCATTAATAGTGTGTTCAACATATTAAGATTACACAAGTAAATGAAAGATTTAGAGGAGGAAAACCCCTTTGAAGAAGTATTCAAACTCTAACTCTTTTCTTCAAGATGTAGAATCCAAGCTTTGTAAAATGCAATATTCTTCTCCTATTTGAATTTCAAGTTCTTGCTCTCTATCTTCTAACTTCTGTGAGAAATCGTCTCCTTGAGAGAGAGAGAGAGAGGGGGGCTGGTGGGTTAAAAGGATCAATCCTTACCCATTAGGTCAACCCATGAAGCTTTGTGTCTGCCTGAGATCCAGAACCCGCGTTACGACGCCAATTTTCAAAAGGAATCTAGTGCAAAAATGGACATTTTTTCTCTAAAGCTGGAAATGACCTAATAAACCCTGCAAAGCCTATTTAAAGAAAAATAATAACAAAATACTATAAAAGCAATATAAAGTATGATGGACATATAACTTTTTAGGGATTTAAGTATCCAATTCGTGGGTATAAATCTCACCATTAAATACCCCCAAACTTAAGCTTTTGTTTGTCCCTAAGCAAAAATATCTGAACAAAAATATCAAAATTTAATTATAAACCGCGACTCCAGTATTAAATCAATATATACCCGTATTATGACTTCTAAGCTCAAAACCACTAATTCAAAGATAAAGCAAAATACAGTCATAAGTAAAGCTTCAATCCAATTGCTAGCTTAAACTGCTACTGATCCAAATGTGTGTGTGTGTGTGTGTGAATACCAACTATTCTAATCAGTTATAACTCATACAAAATCACATAATCAATTGCAATAAGGAAAATGCTAACTCTATAAATGTAAGACCCCCGAAATTTATGAAATGAAAGTATTCAATTTTCTTATAATTATTATTTTATTTCGTAAATGGTTAAATTGATAAAGGGTTAAAGTTAAGGGTGATATGTGAAAATTTTTGCAAAGTATGCAAGTTATTATAAAATATTCGTTTGGTGGGGAATATTCTTTTTTGGTCGAGGAATATCCAAATGCGACGACACGACAATCATTAGTGGACTAAACAACCAAGTATTGTCGTAGTAAAAAAATGACAGAATTAACTTTTTATAAAAATATCGGCGAAAGTGTTACCGTTAAAAACTGTTGAACTACCCGGTAGTAAAAGTACAGTGATACACGTGGTTGCATAGTAGCACACAGTATTGATTATTGATGTTTACGTGAGAAATCACTCAGTTATACTCAATTATTGCTACAGTAATTGTTGCATCATATCTCTCATATTATTGATTCGATTATTGTCTCAGTATCATCTGCATTATATGATATATTATTAAATCAATAATTGAGACGACAAAATTATTCATATTATTAAATTGCAATATTTACAATGTCTAGAAGTTCTGTCAAGGAGAGGTTTGGTCATCTAATTGCGAGCCAATAAGGAAAAATCCTTATCGGAAAGTCCCCTCTTTCCTGGGAACGACCTGGTTGATTAAAGATGAAATTGATAGTTCCATTGTGTTGAAATTATTAGTGTTAGTGGAAATTGACATTTATTTCGATATTAATTGATGTCTGGAAGTTATACTGACCAGTCGGGTAATTAATCGGATAAATGAGCAATTAATTGATATTAATTCACATGATTATAACTATTTGTTCACATGTGTGTACTATTGATTCACATTCATGTACTATTAGGGGAGTTGGTGCAAGATTGATAATACTTGCATGATTAAGTTAAAGATGGAGGTACTATACTGTTATTTGTATTTTCACATGATTATTACTATTGAATCACATGATTGAACTATTGATTCACATTATTTACTATTAGGGGAGGTGGTGCAAGTTTGATAATACTTGCAGGATTAAATTAAAAATGAAAGAAAAGTTGGAGGTATTGTACTGTAATTTTTCGAGCCCCAAAACGTGCAATTATCGAAACTATATTTTTCTATAAATAGAAGCTCATTCTTCCTTCATTTCTCACCAATTCACTAAAGCTATAAAGCAATTATTATAGAGAAAAATTATAGAGAGAAAGAAGAAGAGAAGTCTGCTACCTCTTTATTCCAGTATCCAGCTTTATTCTAAGGTAAGGGGTATTATTTCTTTCATTTTCATGAAAAGAGCTATTGTTATTCCATTCCTTATTATTATGTTGGAATAATATGTCTATGAGAAGTACCGAATACATGTTGAAATTCTTCTGTTATTCTATTCTTTATTATTCTGTTGGAATATCCTGTCTGTGCGGATTACGCTAGACTTGGTTCCATTCTTTATTATTCTGTTGGAATAACTCGCATGCATGCGTCTCATCGCATGCATGGTGAATTCTTTGTTATTTCATTCTTTATTATTACATTTGGAATATCACATGCATGCGGATTACGCTAGACACTGGTTCCATTTTTATTATTACATTTGGAATAAACATGTCATGCATGGTCCAGTAGCGTATGGTGAATTCTTACATTATTCCATTCTTTATTATTACATTGGAATTTCACATGCATGCGGATTACGCCTTACCTAGTTCCATTCTTTATTATTCTGTTGGAATAACTTGTCTATGTGGATTATCACATGCATGGTGAATGATCATTCGTATTCATTCCTTATTAAATTGTGGAAATGATGCATCTGCGTGGATTCTGCGTGGCGCGGTGAAAATCCATTTGCGGTTTCATATATTCTATGATACTCATTTGGTTAAAGTTTTGGCTTCTATACTCCATGAAATTAGTAGAATATCCGGATATTTGCGCTTCATCTTGTATCATTTCATGGAAATATTCTTACGAGCATTCTTGAATTTTACTCCACAAAGATTATCATGTTGACAATTTGGGCCGCAATTGATTTCAAGATAAATTAACTTATAAATCTTTAAAATTTATTCTTGAACTTGTTTTTATTGAATTATTATGTCATTGTCATCATCCTCACGCTTATATTGTGATGAAAGTCATCTTTGGCTTACGTGCGTAGATGGACTTGGTATGATTATGATCGAGGATTATTCGGTATAATCGTGACACGTAATGTTATAAATGATGTGGTAAAAGTTCTCGGTGAGCTTGTAGTGCATTGATGGGCGATTTTGGTATGATTATGACCGAGGATTATTCGATATAGTCATGACCATTGATGATTTAAGGAATATCCTTGGCCCGTAGTGCGCGAGGATGACTTCGATGATGTGGTTTATTTATTGTTGAGTCTCAAATGATAAAAATTGATGAAAATATTTTAAATCATGTAGAGATAGAGATATCACGCTCTACTTGACTCTTCTAATGGATTGCTTATTTCATTTATGATTAAACTTGATGTCTATTATATTTTATCGGTTTAACATTGTTGAAGACTAATGATTATTTATTTCTACATTATCTTAGTCATAATATTTCTTACTAGGCTAGTTGAGCTCACCCTTTCTTTCCTTTGTTTTCTTACGGAAATGAGAGCGTGGCAGGGACTAATCGAGAAGCAGTGGCGGTCGGATGATAGCATTAGTAGTCTTCACTATTATACATTAAATAGTGTGACAATAAATGTAATGAGTGTGAGACCCAGATTTTATCAATAAAGATTTAAATTTTGTCAAAATAATTTTTTAATATTATGGTGTGAATTTGAGATAATATTATAGTTGTGGGTAGTATTTATAAATTTTGCAAAGTATGCAAGTGGTTATATTATATTCGATTGGTGGGGAATATTAGGTTTAGCGGGGAATATTCGTACAATAACAGCTAAATCATTGGTGGACCCTTAATAATGTAATTCATTATTATTTCGGATTGAAAAAACGATAAAAATATTTTATTAAAAATAATGGCGGAAGTTTTACTGTGGTTAATCTTTGTTGAACTACTTTCGGTAGTAAAAAAGTCGATGTCTGGCGTGGTTGCGTAGTAGCTTTGCGGTATTGATTATTGATGTTTATGTGAAGAAGTCAACCGGTTTGATTCCATTATTGCCGATTAATAATATGAATTATTATAAGCGATAATGACGTTTTGTTTTATTCAGTATTATTAACGTAATAAAAGCGAAACATCTTTTTATATAAAATAGAATACTTTATTAAAGTTATTCTATAAATAGAATATATTATATTTTATTTTATTATGCATGTTGTTGTTGCATATGTTTTGTTTAGTTTGTATAGTGTTTTGTATAGTGTTTTGCATAGTATTGCATAGTGTTTGCATAGTAAAATGTTTTTATATAAATAGAATATATTATATTTTATTTAAAAGATTTTTCTTTAAATATGGACCGATCAGATTAAAGTAAATCAATCTGGATAGTTCATGGATTAATTCTTATGCATTCCATTTTCCTATAAATAAGCTCATTCCTTCATTATTTTCTTTTAATTCATCAAAAACTAGAGAGAGAAATTAGAGAGAGAAGGTTATAGAGAGAAAATTATAGAAAGAAGAAGAGTATTCTCGCTACTTCACTACTTCTATATTAGGTTCTTTTACGGTGAGGGTGTTATTCTTTCTTCTTGAAGAGAAACACATTATTCCATTCCTTTATTATTACATTGGAATAACTTTTGTAAAAAGTGGTATACCTATACATAACTTCGCATATATGCGGATATCCTATACTTGGTGAAATCCTTTATGTTATTCCATTCTTATTTATTACATTGGAATAACTTTGTAAAAGTGGTATACCCTATACATAACTTTGTATATCACGGATATCCTATACTTGGTGAAATCCTTATGTTATTCCATTCTTATTTATTACATTGGAATAACTTTGTAAAAGTGGTATACCCTATACATAACTTTGATATATGCGGCATATCCTATACTTGGTGAAATTTCTATGTTATTATTATTTATTACATTGAATAACTTTGTATATGTGTTTTACCTATACTTGGTGACATTCTCTTATTATTCTGTTGGAACATCACATGCGTGTGTTTTACTGGGACACGGTTCCGTCTTTATTATTCTGTTGTGACATCTGTCGTGTGTTTTACACCGGATGCGGTTCAATCTTTATTATTACATTGGAACATCCTGTGATTGTGAATTTCACGACCGGTTCCGTTATTATTATTCTCATTGGAATAACTCGTGTATGCCAATCACCGCATGCATGGTGATTTCTTTTGTTATTCCATTCTTTATTATACCCGGTTAGTTAAAACTTTGACTTCATACTCCATGAAATTAGTAGAATATCCTTGATATTTGCGTTTCATCCAAGTATCTTTTCATGGAAATATTCTTACGATCATTCTTGAATTTTACTCTGAAAAAAGTATCATGTTGACAATTTGGACGTTAATAATTCATGGATTAAATAATTCTTGAACTTGTTTTATTGAATTATTATGTCATTGTCATCATCCTCATGTTATATTATGTTATCTTTGGCTTACGTGCATAGATGAACTTAGTATGATTTATGACGGGATCATTCGGTATAATCATGACTTGATATAAATGATGTGACAAAAGTCCTCGGTGGCACGTAATGCGATGATGGATAGTTTTGGTATGATTATGACCCGGGGTGATTCGGTATAGTCATGACCATTGATAATTTGATGAAAATCCTTGGCGAGTGAGTAGTGCATGGGGATGATTAGATGTGGTGGTTTATTTATTGTCGAGTCTCGTGATAAAATTGATGAAAACCTTTTAAAACCTAAAAGATAGTAGACTTTATTCTCTACTTGACTCTTTTAATGGATTGCTTATTCAGCTATGATTAAAGCTGGTTGTCTATTGTATTTTATCGGTTTAACTTTGTTGAAGGCTAATGATAATTTATTCGCATTATCTTAGTCATAATATTTCTTCTTGGGCTAGTTGAGCTCACCTTTTCTTTCACTTTGTTCTCTTGAAATGAGAACATAATTTGAGACGAGTCGGGGAGCGAAGTAATGGTCCGAGGAGGATAGCATTAGTAGTCCTCACTATTACGTGAAATAGTGTGATAATAGTTGTAATGAAGACTCCTTTTGAGTTTGTATAATATCTAGTAGACAATATTTGTATTCAAACTCAAAGTTTATGTCGTATTATACCTACGAGTTATATTAGTAAGTTGTATTTGAATTTATGTACCATGTAAGTGGCGACCCAAGATGGGTGACGTATACCTAATTTTGGGGGCGTCACAATGAGGACTCCATTAAGTGTGATATTGTCTAGATGACAATATTCTTATTAAAACTCTTAGATTATGTTTTGTCGTATTTTACACGACTGTTGTATAATTAAGTTGTATTTGAATTTTGTACCATGTATTTGGCAACTCAAGATGGGTGATGTATACCTATTTTGGGGCATCACAGTTGGTATCAAAGCTTAGGGATATGATCCCTGGTCGAGATGTGAGACAAGAACTAGGAGGGGAGAGACGGGGAATTCCTTCGCTAGTATGACCTACCTAAGTTTATTTGGTATTTAATTGGTCGATCAAAGTATAGGGATAATATGTGATATGTTAATTAACCCTTGTTTTGTGGCAGTATTTGAAAATGGCATCCGAAAATGTTGAGATAAACAATGAAGCACATGAGATCGTTGAGTCACCACAGATTAATGCCCAGGATAATGTGCAACAGGAAGACAATAATCCTCATGTAAACAATAACACCGATGAAATGGTGAACGATGAGATGTTCAGAGGCTTTATGCAATTTATTCAACATCAGGCAAAAGCGGCTCCTGTCCAAAATGTAGGTGGAAACACTGACAACTCTCGGACGATCACCGCTAAGCAGTTCAAGGAGCTGGGACCACCGGAGTTTTTTGGAGAGACAAAACCACTTAAGGCAGAGACGTGGATAAAGTAGATCAACAAGATATTTGATGTCTTGGGATGCTCCGAGGAGCAAAAGGTTCCTTTGCCACCTTCATGTTTGCGGCAGAGGTGATTCTTTGGTGGGAATCAGTAAGCGTACTCAACCGCCACACTCAAAATGTCTTGGGAGAAGTTCAAGAGTCGTTGAACGACAAGTACTTTCACGAAAGTATTCGTCACGTGAAGGAGGTAGAGTTCATCAAGTTTGAGCAAAACAATCGATCGTGGCGCGATCTGAAGCTAAGTTTGTCGAGTTATCTCGGTTTGCGTCCCACTTGGTTGATAATAAGGAGAGAATGACGTGGATGTTTCTAAGAGGTTTGAAACTCGAGATACGTCAATACCTAATTTCTCACAAACTGTGTTTGTATTCAGATGTTGTGAATATGGCTCGGTTATTGGAGCGCGATAATGAGTCAACCCAACTAAAGAGAGCAGCAAACAAGTCGATAATACCGGTGGTACTTGATCGTGAAGCGGTGACAAAAAATGTGGAGGGAATCAATATGCCAGAAATGATAATCACTTCGGTGGTAATAATGGCCATGGCAATAAGAGTGGACATTTCAAGAAGAGGAGATTCAACAAGGATGGAAAGACGTCAGCACTAGCACCTGTTGTTAAGGAAGGAGAACGACCACCGGTCGTATGTTACAAATGTGGTGGGGAAGGACACATAAGTCCAAACTGCACGATGTACTCCAAAGCATGTTATAATTATGGAAAAGAAGTCCAGCTGGGATGGAGGCATCAAAGGGTGTCCCAGACAAGACAAAACCGGTAGTTCAAGGGAGAGCGTTTGTTGTAACCTCCCAAAAAGCGAGGAATCCGAACGAGGTGATCACAGGTAAGCTAATCATAAACTCTAGCGAAGTTTATACTTTATTTGATACCGGTTCTACCCATTCCTTTATTTCTCCTACTTGCGCTCAACGTTTAAATTTGACTCCGGAGAAAATAGACTTTGACTTATCTGTTGAAACTCCGTTGAGAGAAACCTTCATTACATCCACGGTTTATAAGTCTTGTTTGATTCAAATCGGTAACCGCACGTTACCTATCGATCTTATTTCCTTGAAAATACTTGCATTTGATGTGATTTTAGTGATTGATTGGTTAACTACTCATCATGCTAAAATCGATTATTTTCGTAAGGTTGTTAGCTTTCATATTCCTAACCAACCTATTATGCGAATTCAAGCAACCAAACCACTAAAATCAATCACTGTCATAACAAGTCATAAAACTATTCGTTTATTGAAAAATGGATGTCAAGCTTTCTTAGCCCATGTCACGGATTTAAATAAAAATACGTCAGATTTGAATGATATTTCTATTGTTAATAAATTTCCTGACGTATTCCTGAAGAACTTCGCTTGGCCTACCCAGGCGTGAAATTGAATTTTGTATCGACCTTGAATCTCATACAAAACCCATTTCCAAAGCCCCATATCGAATGGCTCTATTGAACTTTAGGAGTTAAAACCCAACTACAAAAATTGTTAGACATCGGTTTCATTCATCCTAGTACGTCTCCTTGGGGTGCTCTGTTTCATTAAGTAAAGAAGAAAGATGGAAGTATGCGACTTTGTATTGATTATCGGGAGTTGAATCATGTCACCATCAAAAAAAGGTTGGGATTTGCCTCGCATTGACGACTGTTTGATCGATTCAAGGAGCCAAATTCTTTTCAAATATTGATCTTCATTTCGAGATATCATCGGTTGAAGATTTAAAAGCGATGAAATTCCAAAGATCGCTTTCAAAACTTCGATGACGGGCATTATGAATTCCTAGTCATGTCTTTTGGATTGACTAATGCTCCCCGCCGCCTTCATGGATATGATGAACTGAGTATTCAAGGAATATTTGGATCACTTTGTGGTTGTCTTTATTGATGACATCCTCATATACTCCAAAACCCGTGAAGACCATGAGCAACACTTGAGGCTGATACTTCAAAAGCTTCGTGAAAACAAGCTTTATGCCAAGTTGAAGAAATATGAGTTCTGGCTTGAGGAAGTTGCATTCCTTGGGCACGTAATATCAAATCATGGAATATCTGTTGACCCGGCAAAGATTGAAGCAATTCAAAGTTAGGAGCAACATAATTCAGTGACTGAAGTACGTAGCTTTCTCGGCTTAGCTGGTTATTATCGGAGATTCGTAGAAGGGTTTTCTCAAATCGCTACTCCATTAACTCAGCTGACTCGAAAAGATACAAAATTCGGTTGAAGCGAGGAATATGAAAAGAGTTTTCAAGAACTCAAGAGGAGACTCATTTCAGCACCTGTTTTGACAATACCATCTAGCTCGGAGGGATTTGTCATCTACAGTGATGCTTCAGGCAAAGGGTTAGGATGTGTTCTCACGCAACATGGGAAAGTCATAGTCTATGCCTCACAACAACTCAAAGAATATGAGAGGAATTATCATACTCATGATCTTGAGTTGGCAGCAGTCATTTTTGCACTTAAGATTTGGAGGCATTACCTGTATGGAGAGAAGGTGGAGATTTATACGAATCATAAAAGCCTCAAATATTTCTTCACTCAAAAGGA
This sequence comes from Panax quinquefolius, assembly GCA_020205615.1. Classification (NCBI taxonomy): domain Eukaryota; kingdom Viridiplantae; phylum Streptophyta; class Magnoliopsida; order Apiales; family Araliaceae; genus Panax; species Panax quinquefolius. Next base: position 147,063,182 of record CM035155.1, on the reverse strand, counting down.
ACTCAACATGCGACAACGAAGATTACTTGAGTTATTGAAAGATTATGATCATACCATCCAATACCATCTTGTAAAAGTAAACGTAGTAGCTGACGCGTTGAGTAGAAAATCGTATGCGTTTACGAGTGCGATGTTGTTAACACAAAAACCCATTTCGTATAACATACAAATGATGAAGATATAGTTAAAGACTCTAGGGACCCACGTGAAGATAATGAATATATGAGTAGAATCGACTTTAATCGATAAAGTTAAAGCCGCTCAAGCTACACACCCAGAGCTGATGAATGTGAAGAAGAAGGTTCAAAAGGACGTTATTCTAGAAACAAGACTCGATGAAGAGAGGAAATATCAACCCTCGATTTAATTAGGCCATTTGAAATCCTCGATTGAGTAGGAACTGTGGCCTATAGACTCGTTTTACCGCCAAGTATATCGTGTGTTCATAACGTTTTTCATGTATCGATGTTACGTAATTATGTGGATGACCCGAACCACATTATTGAATTAGAACTAGACGAGATAGTAGAAGATTTAACGTATGATGAGATACGTGTTAAAATCTTGGATAAGGAGGATCATATTCAACACTCAAAGGTTATACCTCAAGAGTTAGAATCTGAAATGAAGTCAAGGTATCCTCACCTCTTCTAAGATATATATACGTGCACGTCACGTAAATTTTGAGGGCTTAAATTTCATAAGGAGGGAGATTGTAAGACCCCGAATTTTATGAATTGAAAGTATTCAATTTTTTTATAATTATTATTTTATTTCGTAAATGGTTAAATTGATAAAGGGTTAAAGTTAAGGGTGATATGTGAAATTTTTTGCAAAGTATGCAAGTTATTATAAAATATTCGTTTGGTCAGGGAATATTCTTTTTGTCGGGGAATATCCGTACGACGGCACAATCATTAGTGGACCCCACAACAGAAGTATTGTCGTAGTAAGAAAATGACAGAATTATCTTTTTATAAAAATAACGGCGAAAGTGCTACCGTTAAAAACTGTTGAACTACCCGGTAGTAAAAGTACAGTGATACGTGTGGTTACATAGTAGCATATGGTATTGATTATTGATGCTTACGTGAGAAGTCACTCAGTTATACTCAATTATTGCTACAGTAATTGCTGCATCATATCTCTCATATTATTGATTCGATTATTGTCTCGAAGATTACGTATGCGTGCGGATTCTATTCTTTATTATTCATTTGGAATATCCTCGTGCTCATGCGGATTACGCTAGACTCGGTTCCATTCTTTATTATTCGTTGGAATAACATGTCATCTGCGATCTATCGCATGCATGGTGAATTCTTTGTTATTCCATTCTTTATTATTCTCGTTGAATATCGCGGTTATGCATGCGGATTACGCTGATACCTAGTTCCATTCTTTATTATTCGTTGGAATAACCCGTCTGCGGCGCATCTATCGCATGCATGGTGAATTCTTCTGTTATTCCATTCTTTATTATTCTGTTGGAATAACCTGTCTATGTGGATTATCACATGCATGGTGAATGATCATTCATATTCATTCCTTATTAAATTGTGGAAATGATCTGTCCACGTGGATTACCGCATGGCGGGTGAAAATCCATTTGCAGTTTCATATATTCTATGATACTCATTTGGTTAAAGTTTTGGCTTCTATACTCCATGAAATTAGTAGAATATCCTGGATATTTGCGCTTCATCTTGTATCATTTCATGGAAATATTCTTCTGAGCATTCTTGAATTTTACTCCACAAAGCAGTATCATGTTGATAATTTGGACGTAATTGATTTCAAGATAAATTAACTTATATATCTTTAAAATTTATTCTTGAACTTGTTTTATTGAATTATTATGTCATTGTCATCATCCTCATGCTTATATTGTGATGAAAGTCATCTTTGGCTTGCATGCATAGATGGACTTGTTATGATTATGATCAGGGATTATTCTGTATAATCATGACCTGTAATGTTATAAATGATGTGGTAAAAGTCCTCGATGTCTTTGTAGTGCATTGATGGACAGTTTTTGGTATGATTATGACCGTGGATTATTCGGTATAGTCAGTGACCAAAGATGATTTAATGAATATCCTTGGCCCATAGATGCGTGGATGACTCGATGATGTGGTTTATTTATTTGTCGAGTCTCGTGATAAAATTGATGAAAATATTTTAAATCATAGAAGATAGTAGATATCATGCTCTACTTGACTCTTCTAATGGATTGCTTTATTCCACCGCAGCTTAAACTTGATGTATATTGTATTTTATCGGTTTAACATTGTTGAAGACTAATGATAATTTATTTCGCATTATCTTAGTCATAATATTTCTTAATGGGCTAGTTGAGCTCACCCTTTCTTTCTTTATTCTCTTTCGGAAAATGAGAACGTAGCGGGACTAGTCGGGGAACGAGTGGCGGTCCGGATGATAGCATTAATAGTCCTCACTATTCTGTTAAATAGTGTGATAATAAATGTAATGGGGACTCCATTGAGTGTGGATATTGTCTAGATGACAATATTCTTATTAAAACTCTTAGATTATGTTTTGTCGTATTTTACACGACTGTTGTATAATTAAGTTGTATTTGAATTTTGTACTATGTATTTGACAACTCAAGATGGGTGATGTATACCTATTTTGGGGGCGTCACAATAAACTCATGCTACATCAAGTTTTTAGAACAAGACAACAGATGCAAGAACAGATCCCCATGCATAAGCAGGAAAACAGCTAAATTTTGACTTGTGCAATGTTCAACTACATTAGGCTACTTAGAGTTACCATTGTAATGAGCTTTTGATCAATGGCTCCCAAACCAGATGACTTTAGGGCATTAGGTGTAGAACACCCCTAAGGATCTATGAACTCGAGTAACAAAGACAACGTAATTAAACGTAAGCCAAACTAGAGTTTTTATTCTTTAAACTATAACTATCTCAACCTCAAGGATGACCGTGCAATGCCTAATTACATTAGGTTATTCAGAGTTACCCATGTAACGAGTGTTTGATCAATGATTCTCAAGCCAAATGGCTTTAGAACACTATGTGTAGAACACCCCTAAGGATCTATTAACTCAAGTAACAAAGGCCACATAATCAGGCTTAGTCAACTAAGATTTTTTTTAATGTATATATATATATATATATATATATATATATATATGCCACTAAACCAAGACTATCCGAACTTGCATAAGAGTCTAAATCATACTTTCAATGACTCACTTAAGATAATAAGAGCTAACACACAAAAATTCTGACATAATTAACCATGTAAGCTTCATTAGAAGTATAACTAGCTACAACAGTTGGTATGTGCTCAATAAGAAAGAAAGGATCAATGTACAACCTTAAACTATTAACTGAGAAAAAGGAACAAAGCAAAAACATAGCATATCACTTTTCTCTGAATTAGAAATAACTAAATTGTTCTTCATTGGCCATAATCAAAACAACTCAACACTGGCCACAATAATAAGCTATATAACCCACCGCAATCATATTTAACAGTTCAAGATAAGGTCTAATAAAAGTCATAGCATGGCCCAAAAAGATGGATATCATAAAGTATAATCAAAACATGATAATCTATATAATCCAAATCTGCAGTAATATAACAATCCTCTATAGTAACAAAAGTCATATCATAAGCTCAAAAAGATAATCAGAATCCATGGCTATAATTCAAACATACTCAAAACATAAAGATAATAAGCACTCATACATAATAACCTGTAATCCATGCATATCTATGCATCAAAACATAAACATAATAATTCACGGCTGCAATTAAAATAACAATCCTTTGCAGCCAAAAATACTAATAACGCTAAAAGATAGCATATTATGATACTACCAGTTCTTATGACAACAAATAAATAAAAGATAGATAATAGATAGATAAAGACTGAAATCACCCCCAAACTTAAGATGGACAGTGCCCTTATTGACTACGCATGCAGATATCAAAATGGGAGGTTTCCCTAATGTAAGACCCCAACTTTTTTTAAATAAAATCGAATTTCCTCTAATTATTATTGTGAATAATAAGGTGTTAATTTGATATAATATTTTGATTATGGGTGAAATGTGCAAATTTTGCAAAATAAGCAAGTGGTTATAAAATATTTATTTTTTCGGGGAATATTTGTTTGGTCGTGGAATATTGTTGATGTCGGGGAATATTCGTATGACGGCGCAGCCATTTATGGGCCCCATAACGGAAAATGGTCGGATGAAGAAAATGACAAGTTGAGTTTTTATAAATAACAACATAATAGTTACCGTTAACACTGTTGGATTACCTGGTAGTTAAAATATAGTAATACGCGTGGTTGCACATGTGACGCCCCCAAAATTGGTATACATCACCCATCTTGAGTCGCCAAATACATGGTACAAAATTCAAATACAACTTAATTATATAACAGTCGTGTAAAATACGACGAAACATAATCTAAGAGTTTTAATACGTATATTGTCATCTAGACAGTATACAAACTCGATGAAGTCCTCATTATATTTATTATCACACTATTTTATAGAATAGTGAGGACTACTATGACACCATCTCGGACCATCATTCCGTTCCCCGACTAGTCCCGGCTACGTTCTCATTTCTTGAAGAGAACAGTGAAAGAAAGGGTGAGCTCAACTAACCCAGTAAGAAATATTATGACTAAGATAATGCAGAATAAATTATCATTAGTCTTCAACAATGTTAAACTGATAAAATATAATAGACATCAAGTTTAACTACAGCGGAACATGCAATCCATTAAAAGAGTCAAGTAGAGAATAAAATCTACTATCTTTTATGATTTAAAAAGGTTTTTCATCACTTTTATCGTTGGGACTCGGCTTAATAAATAATCCACATCATCCCTGCACTACGGCCAAGGATATTCATTAGTATCACAACCATAAATTATTCATGCACTACAGGCCAAAGATATTCGTGTATTCATCAATGGTCATGATCATGCCAACAACTCGCCCATCAATGCTTCACGGGCCAATGAGGACTTTTACCACATCATTTGTAACATTACGGTCATGATTATACCGATTAATCCCTGGTCATAATCATACCAAGTCCATCTATGCACTACAGGCCACATATGACTTTTACCACATCATTCGATACATTACGGTCATGATTATACCGAATAATCCCTTGTCATAATCATACCAAGTCCATCTCTGCACGTAAGCCAAAGATGACTTTCATCACAATATAAGCATTAATCAAACGAAAACAAGGATAAATATTAAAGATTTTAAATTTATCCAAATATTATCCATCACTTATAATCTAATATTATTAATATCATAACAATATTTTAATCACTTCTTAAACTTATAAACAATTTATTTCAATTGTTTACACTTTACCAAATAATGCATTTAATCATTTAAAAATGCCATACTCATAAGATTTCATCACCAATGATTAAATCCCTCATCAAAAATCTGCATATACCTTATATAGGATTTTCAAGCCATAAAATCCTATTTTCTAACTTTGTTACTTCACATAACATATTTAACTCATATGTTCGTAACTAAATCATTTTCATGAAAAATACCAAATCAGTCTCAAAAATATTTTTTTTCTGGGATTTAGCAGAATATAGTCCCATAATGAACATATATTTTTCTCTGAATTTTTGAAATTCATTTACTATTTTTTAAAAATCAATTTCTAATTAATTTCTTAAGAAAATAGTTACCTCAAGTTTAACTCAAGAAATTCCCAAATCTTGGCAGGATCTTACACATGTTAACGTGAGCTTCCAGTTTAAATTTCATGGTCATCAGAGTTATAGAACTCTGGTTATAGCGTTTTTCGTCGGAAAAACCTAAATATTAAAATGGTCATACCTTGCTCATTTTAAGTCGGAATGAACTCATTTTTGGACAGGAGGTACCTTATACCATATACTCTCATGTCCCAAAAGGCCGAAATTTTTTTCACAAAATAAGTGGCCGAAAATGCCTTTTAAAAAATCTGGGCCGTAGCTTTTTCGAAATTGGCAGTTTTTGACTCCTTTGCTAAAATCAGTCCACACGAAAATCTACAACACCTTTTTCAGCGATTCCACTTGGATAAGTTATAAAACTCATAGATCTAACTCTAGAACTTGACCACACTCAAAAATTTGAAATATAATAGGAGATATGGTCAATTGAATTTCATGTCCGGTTTTCACCAAAATATGATTTTTCAACCCTTTGTGATTTCTATGAAACTTTCATGTTTTCACATAATAACCAATATAACTCATCATAACACTTACTAATACCACATATACCCATGATTTTCATCAGTCCAATACTTTTATTATGACTCTCATCATAATCAACGTAAACAGATCATTTCCACAATTTAATAAGGAATGAATACAAAGGATCATTCACCATGCATGTGGTAATCCACATAGACAGGTTATTCCAACAGAATAATAAAGAATGGAATAACAGAAGAAATCACCATGCACGTGGTACTTCACATAGACAGATTATTCTAACAGAGTAATAAATAATGGAACTAGGTTAAGCGTAAATACGACCGATGTGATATTCCCAATGTAATAATAAAGAATGGAATAACAATGAAATCACCACGCACATGCGTTATCAAGATGTATAGAAAAGTTATTCCAATAGAATAATAAATAACGGAACCAGTCCCACAGTAAAACGCGACAGAAAGGATATTCAATGTAATAATGATATTTCAATGCCAGAAATAATAAAGGATATTCCAAAAACCAGTGGAATAATAGAAGAATTTCACATGAGATAGGATATTCCAATGTTATTCCAAATAATAAAAGAATGGAATAATAGAAGAATTTTACCATGTATGCGGTACTTTGAATATACAGGTTATTCCAACATAATAATAAGGAATGGAAAAACAATAGCTCTCTTCATGAATAATGAAAAGAAATAATACCCTTACCTTAGAAAGAAACCGGATACTAGAAGTAGAGGTAATGACTTCTCTTCTTCTTCTCTCTATAATTTCTCTCTATAATAATTGCTCTAAAGCTTTAGTGAATTGGTGAGAAATGAAGGAAGAATGAACTTTATTTATAGAAAAATATAGTTTCGATAATTACACATTTTGGGGCTCAAAAATTACAAAGACAATACCTCCAACTTTTCTTTAATTTTTAATTTAGTCCCGCAAGTATTATCAAACTTGCACCTCCCCTAGTAAATAATGTGAATAATAAATCAATTATGTGACTCAATAGTTTTAATCATGTGAAAATATGAATTACAATTATAAGTACCTCCATCTATACCTCCATCTTTAACTTAGTCATGCAAGTATTATCAATCTTGCACCAACTCCCCTAATAGTATAAGAATGTGATTCAATAGTACACACATGTGAACAAATAGTTATATAAACATGTGAATTAGTAGCAATTAATTGCTCATTTATCCGATTAATTACCCAATTTATCAATATAACCCCCAGACATCAATTATCATCGGAATAGATGTCGATTTCAACTAACACCAATAATCCCAACACAATGAAACTATCAAATTCATCTTTAATCAACACGAACTTATTTATCATTAATATTATAACTCACAATATTTAACAACCAGGTCGTTCCCAGGAAAGAGGGGGCTTTCCAATAAGGATTTCTCCTAATTGGCGCGCAATTAGGTGACCAAACCTCTCCTTGATAGAACTTCTAGACATTGTAAATATTGCAATTTAATAATATGAATAACTTTGTCGTCTCAATTATTGATTTAATAATATATCATATAATACAAATGATACTGTGACAATAATCGAATCAATAATATGAGAGATATGATGCAATAATTATTGTAGCAATAATTGAGTATAACTGAGTGACTTATCACGTAAGCATCAATAACCAATACCGTGTGCTACTATGCAACCACGCCAGTATTCATTGCATTTCTTTTACTATCGAGTAGTTCAACGGTTTTAACAGTAAAACTTCCTACCGTTATTTTCATAAAAATTATTCGTCATTTTCTAAATTACGACAATACTTAGTTGTGGGTTCACCAATGATTGTGCCGTCGTACGGATATTCCCCGACAAAAAGAATATTCCCCGATCAAACAAATATTTTATAACAACTTGCATATTTTTCAAAATTTATAAATACTACCCACAACTATATCATTATATCAAATTCACACCATAATATTAAAAAAAATATTTTGAGAAATTTAAATCTTTATTCATAAAATTTTGGGTCTCACAATCTCCCCTCCTTATGAAATTTCGCCCTCGAAATTTACTTACGTACCTGGTATGTCGAAGAGATGAGGATACCTTGACTTCATTTTAGATTCTAACTTTTGAGGTATAACCTTTGAGTGTTGAATGTGATCCTTCTTATCCAAGATTTTAACACATATCTCCTCATACGTTAAATCTTCTGCTATCTCGTCTAGTTCTAATTCAATAACGTGGTTCGGGTCATCCACATATTTACATAACATTGATACGTGAAAAACGTTATGAACACATGACATACTTGGCGGTAAAACGGGTCTATAGGCCACAGTTTCTACTTGATCAAGGATTTCAATTGGGCCAATAAAATCGAGGGTTGAGATTTCATTTCTTCATCGATTCTTGCTTCTAGAATAACGCCCTCTTGAACCTTCTTCTTCACATTCATCGACCTCGGTGCGTAGTTTTGCAGCGGCTTTAACTTTATCGATTAAAGTCAATTCTACTCGTATATTTGATATCACCACGTGGGTCCTTAGAGTCTTTAACTCTATCTTCATCATTTTTAAGTTATACAAAATGAGTTTTTGTGTTAACAACGTCACACTCGTAAACGCATACGATTTTCTACTCAATGCGTCAGCTACCACGTTCGCTCTTCCATAATGATATTGAATGGTACGATCGTAATCTTCAACAGCTCGAGCCAACGTCTTTGGCACATTTTACATTCATTTTAGTTGAAGAAATATTTGAGGGTTTTAGAAATAGGTTTTGTACTGGGGTCAATACAAAATTCGATTTCACGCTCTAAGTAGGCTAAGAAGTCTTCAAGAATACGTCAGGAAATTTATTAACAATAGAAATATCATTCAAAACTGTGACTCTCATCCAAGACTTGGATAGCACAAGTAATGAAGGTTTCTCCTAATGGATTTTCAACAGATAAGTCAAAGTCTAACTTCTCCGGAGTAAAATTTAAATGTTGAACGCAAGAAAGAGAGATAAAAGAATGGGTAGAACCGGTATCTAATAAGGTATAGACTTCGCAAGAATTTAAAATTAACTAACCCGTGCTAACTTCGTTCGGGTTACTCGCTTTTTGAGAAGTTATGAAAAACGCTCTCCCTGAAACCACCGACTTTGTTTTGTCTGTATCCGCCTTTGGTGCCACCGTCCCAGCTGGACTTGACTTCACTATACGACAAAATTGAGCTAAATGACCTTCTCTTCTTGAAATTTCCACTTCTATTATCTTGGCCATGATTACCACCGAAGTGGTTACCATTATTGGCATGATAATTTCCCCCACGATGGTTATCATTGTTTCGATGGCAGCTGCCACCGGTATGATTATTATCGTGTTGTTGGTCGTTGCCTTTTTGGTTGTGCTGACTCATTATCGCGCTCCAATAACTGATCCCTATCTGAATACAAACACTGTCACAAAACAAGGGTTAATTAACATATCACATATTATCCTTATACTCTGACCGACCAATTAATTACCAAATAAACTTAGGTAGGTCATACGAGCGAATGAATTTCCCGTCTCTCCCTCCTAGTTTTTGTCTCACATCTCGCCCAGGATCATATCCCTAAGCTTTGATACCAATCGTGATGCCCCCAAAATTGGTATACATCACCCATCTTGAGTCGCCAAATACATGGTACAAAAATTCAAATACAACTTAATTATATAATAGTCGTGTAAAATACGATTTAAACATAATCTAAGAGTTTTAATACGATATTGTCATCTACAAAGATACAAACTCAATGAAGTCCTCATTATATTTATTATCACACTATTTTAGAATAGTGAGGACTACTATGACACCATCTCGGACCATCACTCCGCTCCCCGACTAGTCCCGCTACATTCTCATTTCTCAAGAGAACGGTGAAAGAAAGGGTGAGCTCAACTAGCCTAGTAAAAAATTATTATGACTAAGATAATGTAGAATAAATTATCATTAGTCTTCAACAATGTTAAACCGATAAAATATAATAGACATCAAGTTTAATCTGCAATGGAACATGCAATCCATTAAAAGAGTCAAGTAGAGAATAAAATCTACTATCTTTTATGATTTAAAAGGTTTTTCATCACTTTTATCGATGGGACTCGCTTTTAATAAATAATCTACATCATCCCCGCACTACTACCAAGGATATTCATTAGTATCACAACCATAAATTATTCATGCACTACATGTGCCAAGGATATTCGTGTATTCATCAATGGTCATGATCATGCCAATAATCATCCATCAATGCACTAAGGGCCAATGAGGACTTTTACCACATCATTTATAACATTACTACCATGATTATACCGATTAATCCTCGGTCATAATCATACCAAGTCCATCTACGCACTACTCAGCCATTATATATGACTTTTACCACATCATCATTCGATACATTACTATCATGATTATACCGAATAATCCTAATCATAATCATACCAAGTCCATCTCTGCACGTAAGCCAAAGATGACTTTCATCACAATATAAGCATTAATCAAACGAAAACAAGGATAAATATTAAAGATTTTAAATTTATCCAAATATTATCCATCACTTATAATCTAATATTATTAATATCATAATAATATTTTAATCACTTCTTAAAATTATAAACAATTTATTTCAATTGTTTACACTTTATCAAATAATGCATTTAATCATTCAAAAATGCCATACTCATAAGATTTCATCACCAATGATTAAATCCCTCATCAAAAATCTGCATATACCTTATATAGGATTTTCAAGCCATAAAATCCTATTTTCTAACTTTGTTACTTCACATAACATATTTAACTCATATGTTCGTAACTAAACCATTTTCATGAAAAATACCAAATCAGTCCCAAAAATATTTTTTTTCTGGAATTTAGCAGAATATAGTCCCATAATGAACATATATTTTTCTCGAAATTTTTAAAATTCAGTTACTATTTTTTAAAAATCAATTTCTAATTAATTCCTTAAGAAATTAGCTACCTCAAGTTTAACTCAAGAAATTCCCAAATCTTGGCAGGATCTTACACATGTTAACGTGAGCTTCCAGTTTAAATTTCATGGTCATCGGTGTTATATAACTTTGGTTATAGCAGTTTTTCGTCGAAAAAACCTAAATATTGAAATGGTCATAACTTGCTCATTTTAAGTCGGAATGAGCTCATTTTTGGACAGGATGTACCTTATACCATATACTCTCATGTCCCAAAAGGTTGAAATTTTTCTCACAAAATAAGTGGCCGAAAATGCCCTTTTAAAAATCTGGGCAGTAGCTTTTTTGAAATTGGCAGTTTTTGACTCCTTTGCTAAAATCAGTCCACACGAAAATCTACAACACCTTTTCCAGAGATTCCACTTGGATAAGTTATAAAACTCATAGATCTAACTCTAGAACTTGACCACACTCAAAAATTTGAAATATAATAGGAGATATGGTCAATTGAATTTCATGTCCGATTTTCACCAAAATTTGATTTTTTAACCCTTTGTGATTTCTATGAAACTTTCATGTTTTCACATAATAACCAACATAACTCATCATAACACTTACTAATACCACATATACCCATGATTTTCATCAGTTCAATACTTTTATTACGACTCTCATCATAATCAACGTAAACAGATCATTTCCACAATTTAATAAGGAATGAATAAAAAGGATCATTCACCATGCATGTGGTAATCCACATAGACAGGTTATTCCAACAGAATAATAAAGAATAGAATAATAGAAGAAATCACCATGCATGTGGTACTTAGATGTATGCATTATTCCAATGTAATAATAAATAACAGAACCAGTCAGTGTAATACGACCGGCTGTGATATTCCAAATGTAATAATAAAGAATGGAATAACAATGTAAATCACCATAATTATCAAGGTTGATACTTTTATATTATTGTTGTTTCAATAATTGTCATCGCACAAGTATTTCCCATTATCGGATCAATAATTTAAATTATTTGAATAATATTATTAGATAGCATTATTGGTTCTGTCTAAGGAGAGGTTTGGTCACCTAACTGCGTGCCAGTAAGGAGAAATCCTTATCGGAAAGCCCCCTCTTTCATGTGAACAACCTAGTTGTCATAATTGTGATTCTGTAATATTATTTATGAATAATTAATTATTGATTTATATGATAAGGAAATATTTATTTTATGTGAATATAAATGAAGGATAGGGAAATATTTATTTTATGTGATTATAAATGAAGGAATTAATGTAAAGGTGTTTTATCAGTATTTTGTCGGAATGGAAGTATTAAAAATCGTTCGTATGTGGATTTCGGGTATTTTTCGTTTTGAATTTGGAAAAACTTAAAGCTACAAAGTTGTAAAGAATTCAAATTCCTATGGAATGGACATAAAATTCGTATTTTTCTGATAAAAGGGCTATTTATTATGAATTATTGAAGTTTTGAAAATTAAATATTTTTATTAAAATTATGGGTGGGACCCACTTTTGATTCTTATGAAAACATGTGCTGGAAAATTTTTTCAAAGGTGATGGGCTGATGACTTTTCAAAGTGGCATGCGTAGAATTGGTATAAAATATTAATATTTTATTTATTTAGTCTGCTTTGACGTTCTAGCATTTTCCTATAAATAGATGCTTAGGTTAGAATTGAAAATCACACCAGAAACAAGTTTTCTTTCTCTCTATATTATCGAGCGTATTCTTGTGAGTATTTAGATACTTTGAGAGTTGCTATTCAGTGCAAGTTTTCTTCAGCATTACATCCGATATTCCAGTAAGAAGTACTGTTCTTTTGAGGTAAGGGATGTTATTTTCTTCGTAAATGATATTATTTCTTTCAATATCATTATGTTGAAATATTGGTATGAATTTTATTATGAAATTTCTACCTTTTTGTGTCAGAGTTACTATTCACGTATACAACACTATTCACGTATACGGCACTATTCACAAATACGACACTATTCACCGAAAAATGAAATTTTCTCTTCTTTGTCCCAGATGTCTATTATGGTTAACTATCTTTGATTGTATCCATGTTTTGATATTCATTCTTGAATTTTACTCCATTATGGTTTATTATGAAGTATTTTTAAACTTGAATTATCTAAAGTACGAATCTCTAATCTTTGTCCTTTTATCTCACTGGATTCGTTTCTTAAAAATATTTTTCATCATCCTCAATCCTTAATCGTGATACTTGATGAATATCTTTGGCCTGTAGTGCAAAGATGAGATGAATGATTACGTGATGAATATCTTTGGTCCGTAGTGAAAAGATGAATGTGTGTTGAGATGAACATGATTATAGGGATAAAATCAACCATCATTCTGTTGATACAAATGAATATATTTGGCACAGTGGTGCAAAGATTAATATTTGATTCAAGATTTATATTGATTGATGATATAGGATAAAATATTGATGTGGATTTTTAAATCTTAGAAGATAGTAGAATTCATTCTCTACTGACTCTTCTAATGGATTGTTGTTTCACACGCAATCGATTGTTGATCTAAAACTTGTTATCTATTATATTCTATCATATTTTCCCTGTTGAAGACTAAGGATAATTTTTTTATATTATCTTAGACATAATATTCTTTTATCGGGCTAGTTGAGCTCACCCTTTTCCTTTTTGTTCCATTTTCTTCTCGTAGAGATATATAGCGAGAGTAGCTTGGGGTGTGGAGTGATGTTCTATAATGATTGTTATAGTAGTCCTCACTATTTGTAAAATAGTGTATCAATAACGATAATTTCATGTGAGGACTTATGATTGAGTGTGGATATTCAGGCCAGAGGACAATATTTGTATTTAAACTCGTAGTATTAATAATTTGATGAAAAAGAGAGAAAAAGAGAAAACTTGTGTGGATTTTCAATGAAACCTAACTTAGCCTCTATTTATAGAAGAAATGTTAGTTTTTACCATGAGTTTCTAAATCAATCTTAACAACCACCGATGGCTTTACCTCTGCTACTATTGTCACCCACCACATTTGAAATAAAATTCAGCACATTTCTTCACCAACCACAAGTGGGGCCCACTCAATTCTAGAATTTTCCACCAAAAATCAATTATAAACCTAATTTAGAATCAGGCACCTCTTAAAATTCACAACAAAGGCATTTTAACGGCTCTTATGTATGTATAACATACCCAAAAATTACAACGATCCAACTATTCGGATTAAAAATTATAACCCATGATATATCTCAAAAACCCCGATTTGATTTTTAATACCTAATCCGATAAAATATCTCGATAAAACACCTCAACATTAATTCCTTCATTAATAACCACATAAATAAATCCATCATTTATATTCATATAAAATAAATATTTCTTATGATCATATGAATCAATAATTAATTATTCACAAATAATAATATGTAATCACACCATTTATGACAAGCTGTTCCAGGAAGGGGGCTTTCAATAAGGATTTCTCCTTCTTTGGCGCACAATTAGGTGACCAAACCTCTCTCTTGACGACTTTCTAGACATTGCCAATAATGTTATCTAATATTATTATTCAAATAATATAGAATTATTGATCCGATAATGGGAAATCGTAATGTGCGATGACAATTAATTCAGTAATAACCACGCAGTTATTTATAACCACACCAAACTTTGTCGCTTTTCTCATCCAATCGCTTTTACATGGGCCAACACATGGTCAAGGCTTCGCCGCATTTAATATTCCCGACAGCATTTAATATTCCATTTCCACCCAAACGAATATTCCCTCAACAACAATGAATATTTTATAACCACTTGCTTATTTTGAAATATTTGCGTATTTTTACCCTAACTATCCACATTAATCAAAACAACCCTTACTATTTCAAAATAATAAATAAAGGAAATTCCTTTTTATTTAAAAATTTTCGGGTCTTACAACCTCCCTCCTTATGAAATTTCGTCCTCGAAATCGACGTGACGACTGGTGTGTTTGAAAAGGTAAAGATACCTCGCTTTCATTTTCGTTTCCAACTCCCGTGTCATTTCCTCAATAACATGGTTTCTCCACAAAACTTTAACTTATGGTATAATCCCTGGTGACATAGGTCATGTTCTTTCCTCTACAAAATCTTGACAGTACCTCCTCGCATCGCTAAGTCTTCGGGCTATCTCGGCCCGATTCTAACTCAACGTGAAAAGCGTTATGAACACGCGTCACTTACTTGGTGGTAAAACGAGTCTATAGGCCCGGTTCCTATTCGATCGAGAATTTCAAATGGATTAATAAATCAAGGTTTGAGCTTTCTCACCTCACCGATTCTCGCTTTTAAAATAACAACTTCTTGACCTCCTTCTTCAAATTCATCATTCCCGTGTGTAGCTTCGAACAACTTTAACTTTATCGATTAAAGTCGATTATACTCAGATATCATCACGTACTAAGTATATCATCCGCGTGGGTACCTAGAGTTTTCATCTCCATCTCTATTATTTGTATATTATATTTAAATGAGTCTTTGACAATATTGTACTGTCAGACTTGTGATACGATCTTCTACTCACAACACGTACCTACCACGCTTATTTTCCGGTGATGGCATGGTGAACATATATTGAAATGAGTCTCCTCTTGAGTTCTTGAAGCTCTTCCCACATTCCTTGCTCCATTTCAATTTTGTATCTCTACGAGATTCGAGAATATCCTTCAACAAATCTCCGATAATAACCAACTAAACCTAGAAAGCTACGTATTTCGATTATCGACTTAGGTTGCTCTCAACCTGTGACTCATATCCCGATCTTGGATAAGACGTCACAATGACACTATCAGCTTATTTACTATCGCATATAGCGTCCACGCCCCTTAAGGAGAGTCTCGCTTAGGTGAATTCCACAAAGGAAGTCACAAGATAAAGCTTCAGTACCAAATTCTATAGTTGAATTTTAACTCAAGTTCAATAGAGCCATTCGATATGAGATTTTAGAAATGAGTTTTGTCACAGGGTTCAAAGTCGATACAAAATTTAATATCATCTTTGGGAGTAAGCCAAGAAATTCTTCAGAAATACGTCGGGGAAAAATCAATAACAACAAGAATATTATTCAAATCGACGTGTCTTTATTCAAATCCATAACATGGACTAAGAAAACTTGACATCCGTAATAAACGAATGACTTCACGGTCGATTGCTTGAGTTCGAATAACAAAGTTGCTTAGGAATATGAAAACTAACAACCTTACAAAAAGCAATCAATTTTGGCATGATGAGTAGTTAACCAATCAATCCCCAAAAGCAAGTATCTTTAAAGAGATAAGGTCAATAAAAAGGTAATGGTGCCAACTTGAATCAAACAAGATTTTTGTGCTAACTTCGTTCGGGTTCCTTGCATTTTGACCGTCCACGACAAACGCTCTTCGAGAATCGCTGACTTTGACTTTTACGGGACATCCTTTTGAGTCACCATTCCTATTGGATTTGAGTTTCGATATCGTCTGATCTCGAAGCGATATGTCCTTCTTTTCCACAATTATAGCATACCTTTAAATTGTTGTAGGCGATTAATGATATGTCCCTCTTTCCGCATTTGTAACATAGCGACTACCGATGGTCTTTTCTCCTCCTTGGACTTTTACATTGGTAGGCCTTCAACATGGTCGTGTTGAATCTCCTCTTTTAAAATCTCCTCCCAACTCGCTTCTTCTATTTTCATGGCCATGATTACCACCACCGTAGTGGTTACCGCCTTTGTCCGTGATTCTTCTTTCTCCAATTGGTTATCGTTATTTAGATGATCGCTATCTTTGGTATGATCCTCGTTTATGGTCCCCGGTTGAACGTACACGTTATCTCGCCTAACAATCGAGCCTCGTTTTACAACATCCGAATAAGAGAGAAAATTTATGAGAAATGAGATATCGACGTATGCAGTTTTCAAACCTCTCGTAAACATCCGCGTCATACGCTCCTCATTCTCCACCAAATGAGGTGCTGAACCCGGATAACTCCGCAAACTTCGCTTCGTATGGGACACCGCCGTATTATTCGCCCAATCTAATAAACTCCACTTCCTTCATATGACGTAATACTTTCGTGGAAGTACTTGTCATTGAATCATTACGCTCCCATGACAGCGCCGAGTCAATGAATTGGTACGCTGGTTTTCATTGATTCCCACCAATGAATCGCCTTTCGCCACGGAACATAAAGTAGCGAATGGAACTTTCATTTCCTTCGTGCATCCCAAGACATCGAATATCTTGGTAATTTGTCGACCCATGTTTCCGCCATGATCGGATCCGCTTTTCCTGCACTCGTGGTCCCAACTTTGAACCGCTTGTTGTGACCACCGTGAATTGCTATCATCTCCTCCCGTATTTTGAACACGAGTCTCCTCGTCTCGATTTTGCATGAGCGCAAAAAGCTTCTAAACATCCCCTCATTCATCATGCTTCCATGGTGTTATTCACAGGAGATACATTGTCGACTTTGTTACGCTTCTCCTGTTGTTAAGGCTGTGCATCTCCATGGTCTCATTTACTCCACTATTAATATTCTTGGTCGACATTCTCAAACACCGCCATAAAACAAAGCTTGGGTAGACACACCTTAGCGAAGGATTTACTTTCTTTCTCCTCCTAGTTCTATTCCCCGATCTCGCCATGAGATCATATCCTCAAGCTCGATACCAATTGTGCGACCCCAAAATAGGTCCATTCCATCCAACCCATTCTCGAGTCGCCAAATACATAGTATGTAAACAACTACAACTTTATTATTTACAACAAGAAATTGTGAGTTTGAATACAAATATTATCTTCAGACAATATCTATACTCAAATAAATCCTCATCACATTTATTGATACATTATTTTACAATAATGGTGAGGACTACTAAACAACTCTCTCTAGAACCTTCATTCCATACCCTCGAATTAGTACTCGCTACATTCTCGCCTCCTAAGAAGAAAAATGGAACAACAAGGAAAAGGCCAGCTCAACTAGCTGAAAGAAGAATGTTATGACTAATTATCGTTAGTCTCCAATGAGGAAAAATCGATAGAATACAATAGACAACAAGTTTCGAGATCAATATTCTTAGGCGGAAATAATAATTCATAGTAAGAGTTACGTAGAGAGAATGAAATCTACTATAATCTATGAATTTTAATCCATCATCAATATTTTATCCCCTCAGTAACATCAATCAATATTCATCTCGAATCAAATATTCATCTTTGCATCACTGTGCCAAAGATATTCATCAATCGGTCGTATTTCATCTCAACACTATTTCATCTTTGCACTAAAGGCAAAGATATTCATCATCGATCATGTTCATTTAAACACTGTTCATCTTTGCCACTAAAGGCCAAAGATATTCTTCAGAAATCATTCATCTTTGCACTATGGGCCAAAGATATTCTTCGAAATCATTCATTCGCACTACAAAGCCAAAGATATTCAATACTATCATCATTTAAGACCGAGGATGATGAAAAATACTTTTAAAGAAACGAATCCGATTGAAACAAAATGACAAGGATTAAGGATTCGTACTTGGTTTTATCCACGTCCGAAAATACCTCAAAAATAATCATAAGTGGTGTAAAATTCAAGAATGATCAAAACATGGATACAATCAAAGCTAGTATCCGAATAGATATTTTAGACTAAAAGAAAAATTTTCATTTTTTCGATTGAATAATCTGCCGTATTCGTGAATAGTCAGATAATTAAAATAGTCTTTGTATCACGTGAATAGTAACTCCTACACCAAAAGATGAAATTCCACAAAAAACATTTTCACGCTTCGCTTAATAGTACTTCGTGAATAAGAAACTCATGAATAAGAACTCATGAATAGTAACTCGTGAATAGTAACTCATGAATAGTAACCCTGACATGAAAAAGTTCCAAATTTGATAAAAAGTACCAACCGATATTTCAAAGATAATGATATTGAAGAATTAATATCATTTGAGAAGAAAATAACATCCCTTACCTCAAAGAATCAAGATTTCTAAGGAAAGGCTCAAGTGATCTTGAATGAAACTTGTCAGATGAACAAAGAACTCTCAAAGTATCTAAATACTCACAAAATACGCTCAATAATATAGAGAGAGAAGAGAGAAAACTTTGTTTCGGTGTGATTTTCAATTCTAACTTAGCCCCTCTATTTATAGGAAAATGTTAGTTACCGAAGGCAGGACTTGACTGACCTGCACACACGATGGCTTTACCTGCTTACTATTGCCACCAGCACATTTGAAATAAAATTCAGCACATTTCTTCACCAACCACAAGTGGGGCCCACTCAATTCTAGAATTTTCCACCAAAATCAATTATAAACCTAATTGGAATCCGGCACCTCTTAAAATTCACAACAAATCATTCGTGCATTTTTAACGGTTCAAAATTTGTGGACATATACTCAACTTATGTATGTATAACATACCCAAAAATTACAACGATCCAACGGTCGGATTAAAATTATAACCCCTTAATATATCTAAAACCTCGATTTGATTTTTAATACCTCGATAAAATACCGATAAAACACCTCAACATTAATTCCTTCATTAATAACCACATAAATAAATCCATCATTTATATTCATATAAAATAAATATTTCCTTATCATATGAATCAATAATTAATTATTCACAAATAATATTACGTAATCACAATTATGACAATGACGGTAGTTCCTCAGAAAGAGGGGGCTTTCAATAAGGATTTCTCCTCATCGGGCGCCAAGCAATTAAGACGTAACTTTCTAGACATTGCCAATAATGTTATCTAATATTATTATTCAAATAATATGAATTATTGATCGATAATGGGAAATCTTGTGTGTTGACAATTATTGAACAACAATAATATAAAATATCAACCTTGACAATTATTGAATCGATAAAATATTGAGCAAGAACTCTTGTGAAAATTATTGAGTAAAGGCCTTCACGTAAGGATCAATAATTTAACAAACAATCTTGTGCAATCGCGGCAACCATTCTTGTGATTTTAATACGTGTATTACCACCCAAACTTGTCGCTTTCCTCATCCAATCGCTTTCTGGTTATGGGGCCCACACACATTTTGCGTCGCATTTAATATTCTCCGACGATCAGCATTTAATATTCCACTTCCCAAAACGAATATTCCCGACAACAATGAATATTTTATAACCACTTGCTTATTTTGAAATATTTCATGTATTTTACCCCTAACTATCCACATTAATCAAAACAACCCTTACTATTTCAAAATAATAAATAAAGGAAATTCCTTTTTATTTAAAAAATTTTTCGGGGTCTTACAGTTATTAATAGAGAAATCTAGTTGATTTGATACGTTATCTTGTGGGTGATCATATGTCGACATTAGATAAGGTTTTACCAATGGTTGAGTTGCATATAATAACTCAATTAATCGTTCATTGTAGTAAGTTCTTTTCAGGCTTGCACTGGTTATCAGCCTAGGAAACTTGTTAATTTAGCTCCTCTTCTCATTGCATATAGGGCTAGTGAGTCTACAGAGTCTTTTGTGCATCACATTCATGATTTGCATGATGAGATAAGAAAGAAAATTAATTTTTGAGTAATGAAAAGTATAAGTCTACTGCAGATGTTCATCGTATGTATTAAGAGTTTGATGAGAATGATCGAGTGACGTTGCGCCACCGTATCGAGAGATTACCTCCTAGCATATGAAAGAAAGTGCATGCTAAGTGGATGGATCCATTTCGAGTTCGAAATAAGGATAGCGCTAATGCACACGAGTTGGATCTTCTGTGTGATATGCGTATTAGTCATGTATTCATTGTGAAAGATCTTACTCCTTATCATGGGCCTTCTGATGATTCCACCCCCTCTTCCACTTCTTCTCCTATTTCGCCTATACTTGTAACCTTGATGAACCTATATTTATTCCACCTTTATCTGTTCCACCTACCCCTCCTATTATTCCTAAACAACAGAGGCTATTGAGGATGTTTTTGATGAGTGGATAGTGTTGGTTAGACAAGGTGGTTACCGACAATTTTTGGTGAAGTGGCACAACAAGGCTCCGGATGATTGTACATGGATTAGTGATGAGGAGTTCTGTCAGCTTGATCCGGGATTTTTGGAGAGATATGATGCTTTCACTTCGTCAAAAGATTCATTTTCACAATAGGGGAGAGTTGATAGAAATCTATCTGTGAGACGTTGTCGTCATGAATGATTGCCTTGTTTAGTTGTTTATTTATCAGTTGTTTATTTATTTAATTTGTTGAACTTCTTATTTATTGGATTATTTAAGTATTAAGTTATTTATTTAGAGACCCAGTTGTTATTGGACTTAGGGTTATTAGAGTTTATTTTCTTATAAATATGTTTGTAAGTCATGTCAGACTCTTTACACTTTGATATTAAAATTATCTTAATTATTGGTTGTGATCAATATTTTTCCTCCTTACTTTGGTTGGGAAACCCTAGGAGTAGTGGTTCTCCTGTAAACTTGGCAATATAGTTGGTTAACTGTCGGGTCAACCCATATTAACTGGAACCAAATGGGTTGGTTAACTATTTTTATTTATTTGGGTTGGGTAAAGTTTGGAACCATATTTTTAAAAAGAAGTATAGTTCCAACCCAGTTAACCATTTTTCAACTCATATTTTATTCCAAATCTAAATCAAAAATTCTTTCCACCCATATTTACATATTCAAAAAGTTCAACCACACACCCACCCACCCCCCATACCACCCCACCCCCTTACCCACCTACCCCCACCCCCTACCCACCTACCCCCACCCACCATTCCCACGCCCTCACTACCCCCACAACCCCACCAAAAAAATAATATTATGTAATTATGATATATTCTTTACCCCCACCCACCTCACCCCCACCCCACCTCATTTCAACCAAAAAAAATAATATTATGTGATTATGTATACACCCCTTACTCCCCCACTTCATTCACCACTCTCACCCCCACCCCCACCCAAAAAAAATAATGTGTACACCACCCCATATTATTTTTTTGGGAGGGAGTGTTGGGTGGGGGTGGGGGGATGGGGGTAGGTGGGTAGGGGTGAGTGGAGTGGGTGGGGTATACATAATCGTTTAATATTATTTTTTGGGAGGAGTGTTGGGTGGGTGGGTAGATAGGTAGGTGGGGTTCGTTTTAATATTTTTTTTTAAGAGGGAGTGTTGGGTGGGTAGGTGGGTAGGTGGGTAGGTAGGTAGGTAGGTAGGTAGGTGGGGTGGGGTGGGGTGGGATGGGTGGGGGTAGAGGGGGTGGTGTATACATAATCGCTAATATTAATTTTTTTTGGGAAAGAGTGGTGTGGTGGGGTGGGGTGGGGTGGGGTGGGGTGGGTGGGTGTGGGGTAAAGGGGCGGGGTGGGTGGTGTACACATTATTTTTTTTGGGTGGGGGTGGGAGGTAAGGGGTGTATACATAATCACATAATATTATTATTTTTGGTTGGGGTGGGGGTAAGGGGTATATACATAATCACATAATATTAGTGTCAAATCAGGCCTTCATGAAACCCATAACCCATAACAATATTAAAATAGTTAATATGGTTTTTAACCATGACCATATGGTTTCAACCCACATTATCCATATTAAAAATGGTTAATATGGTTTTAGTTTTTAAATAGAATCATAACCATATTTTGAAAATCAAAACCAACCCATAACCATATTTTGTCAGGCCTATTCTCGTGCGATTGGATCACTCTAGTTATTTTATTTTATTTTTAATTAATTTGCCACTTCTAATTAATTATTTTTTTATTAATTTCCGTCCTACATTATGGTGTAATAAAAATATAATGATTAAATAAATTTAAAAATGTATGAGGTTTTTATTTCTCACATATGTAATACTTGCATTCCTTATTATGCAAGGATAATGATTAATTGATTATTGTAATTGTGAATGAGATAGTTGATATTGAGTATAAAATTTTATTTATTTATAATATATCATCAATGTGTGCTTTCAAAAATAAATAGAAAATATTCCAAATAACAAGAAAAATAAATATACAGTATTGTATACAAATACTATTTAAGATTTCTTTCAACTTATACAGTATGTTTGAACAGACTTTCTAAAATCTAATTATTATATTATATTTTAAATTATAAGATTATTATTGATTTTTAAAGTTAATTTAATATATTTCCAAACTCTCTTGATAAGATTTATTAAAAAATTGAAAAAAATAAATTTATAATTAGTATTCTTTTTAAATAATTTATAATATTCATAATTTGTATCGGGTAAAATTAAATGAATTTATATCAATTTTAAAATGAAAATATCATAAACTGACTTCAAAAAAATCAATAATAATCTTATATTTTAAAATAGAATTATTATTTTCTAGCGAAAAGTAACAGTTAAGATTTGGATTAATAAATTTTTTGAATTCAAATACTTAGAATTTGTCAAAATTTGGAAAGCAAGGAAGGAGCTGCTTTCAGTATATTTAGAATTTAAATTTTAAAATCAAAAGAATCTAAAGAAGCACAAACAAATTAATCCGAAGAAGTTAATCATCGCCCAGTTGTAAAGTTCTTAAGAAAGAAGGAATATAATTAAACTGCAAATCTCCTCCAAAGTTCGTTTCTATATTATATATATATATATATATATATATATATATATGAAAAAAAATTAACTAATTAAAAAAAAAACTAAAAGATTTAAGGCAAGAGATAATGACGGTTTTCGAGAAGCGATGATTCAACCATCGCTTTAGATATTTCAGATATAATGATATTTTTTTATGTTATATAAAGAAAAAAAAACCGATTCAATTTTTATCCGCTTTTTTAAGTTCACTAAAAAAGCAGACTATATATATATATATATTAAAATTCTATATTATATATTTCGTATGTAATTTTAAGAATTTTAAATTTGTTATCTCAAATGATGTGATATTGAATAACACGAACATATTTTATAACATAACCGATCACAAAAGATTCACTTAACCAATATAATTTATTAGGGCAAAGGTCCAAAATACTCGACATTGTCCCACTTACATGAACTATTTTTTCCCCCAAAAGTATACACTTGGACGTTATAAATTTTGGATCAACTGTGCACATGCAGTTAACGGACATGTCAGATAGACTGTGGCTAACATGACTTACGTGGCTAGACAATTTTTAGTGATAAAGCATGAAGATAAAATTTTAACTCCTAATTAAAACAAATTAAACAACTTAATTTCAAACTCATCCAATCATTATTTAGTGTCTGCCATTTTCTCCCTCTAAACCCCTTCTCTGTAAACAAATTAAACTCGGATGAAACTGCTTAGATCCAGGATGAACAACCTCCATATTTCCCATTATTACACGACATTAACGGCATCAAGAGATGCAGCTCAAGCCCAACCAAACTCTGAATATGAAACATAGGCAAACAAAATGATACCCAGAACTAAGAAAACACAGAATCAGACGAGCCAAAGACCCAGATTCCGGCAGCCCAAACTTGGTGAGGGACAGCAAGCCAAGATTCAACCAGCCAAATGCAAAAGTGAAACTAAAAGCACCGAAACCCAAATACCCAACACCAAATCAAAACCAAACCAAATAATTAAAAGAAAAAAAATAAAAACAAAACCAGCCAAAATTGAAACTAATTGAAAGTAAAACACCAAATCAGACGAATAAAATTAATAAGAATCGTCCCCAATTCAACTGAAATGGAAACCTTAACAGAACCCGGATCAGAACATGAACATGCTATTCAATAGATGCATCATGAACCCAAATCAAGATGAAATATGGATCAATCGAGAGCATCCCAGAATCCATAAAAACCACCAAAAAAGAGAAAATCCATAATCCGACAAGCTCAGAACTTAAATCAAAAGAACCTCATGGTGATGAATTGGGGAGTTTTTTTAGCCTCGCCTATCTTCCAAAACCCTTGTAAGGCTGCGAAGGAAATGAGAGAGAGAGAGATGAAAAGGTTTCTTTTTAGCGTTATGTTGGAGAACGACTTCGGGAAATGGCATAAAAGTTGAAGCTCTGATTGTTGAAGCTTTGATCGGCAAACACAGAATATAGATCCGAGTAAAATGAGTTTAGAGAGAGAAAGCTTGAGAGAGAGAGAGAGAGAGAGAGAAAAAAAATGGATCTGAAGATGGGTTTAGAGATACAGAAAATGGATTTGAATTTTTTGGGTAACAAAAATCTGTGAAGTGTCAGTCTTGTCACTAAAATTTATTTAGCTGTCGGTCAAGTTAGTCTAAGCCGCATATCCGTTAACACTAGAGACACATGATTCAAAATTTATAATATCAAGTATATTTTTGAAAAAAAATAATTTAGGGTGTTAGTGGAACATCGGAATAAATATCAGAAATATTTTTAGACATTTGCTCTAATTTATTATTCTTAAAATATGATTATTTTTCAAAAATATATATGTAGTGTCCAATAATTGTTGTTAAGTTACAATGAACCTTTTGGTTATTTTAAAATTTGTCCTTTTTACATGTTCTACTATAAACTGCACAAGGGAATAAACAAAGCATGTGAACCTATTGATTTCCCAACCTGAAACAAAAGAAATTGCTTAATATGCAGAACATAATCAATCAATCAATTAGATGATGTTATTGAATCTGTTTGGAAAAATTTACATACTCCATATTTTGTGAGGCTACATAAGCTGCGGAGAAACCAGAAATTTTATTGAGTGGAATTAAAATATTGTGATACTATAAATAATTTAACGGAGATTCGAGGGCAATGTCCCCGAGTCAATTTTTTTATATAATTTTACATATGTAAAACATGTATTTAGTTACAATATTATTAATATAACAAGTAATGTATATATATATATATATATATATATATATATACACACACACAACAAGGTTCAATAACATAACTCTTAAACAACATAACTTCGTTAAATAACATAACTATTTAAATACGTTACTTTTAATTTCTCTCTCCTCACTCACTTGCTTGATTTACGCCTCTCAGGCTCAAAATTCCAAACTCTCCTCCCAAATTCAATATAATCCCCCTCCACCGTACCGCAGCCTCACTTCTCCGATTCCACCGCTCCACCGTCCGGCCTCAATATCATCCCCTCCACCGTACGACCTCACTTCTTTGATTCCACCTCGATCTGAAACTCCTTCAGAACAAACTCTCCACCGACCCATCTTCTCTGCTAGCAAACACGGCCAGATCTTGACAATATCTCGGTAGATCCTTAACTAAATTTCAATTTCATTAAGAATTAATTAGAATTCAATTTCATTTTGATATTCGATTTGGGAATTTTCGCATCTAGGAATTAGCCCTAATTTCATAGCTTATTAATTTAATTAATTTTTTGTTTTGTGGTGGACTGTGAACTACATTACTATGATGCTTGTTTGTGGGATGATTTTTTGGTTTATCTAGTTGTTTGGTCACCTTTTTTTTGAGAATTTGAATTTCTGGAGTAATTGGGACTAATGGAATTTGAAGTTAAAGGTGTTTGCATGTATTGGGTTGAAGGAGGTTTTTATCTTGTTTTGAGTAATGATTTTTTTGACTACTATCAGAATATATTCGTAAAAAGCTGTATAATTTTCATATTTGAATGTGTGCTTTGTCTTGCTAGTAATTCCTTGCATAAATCTATTTATTTGTTCACAGTGATTTGAGCACATTTGAGGTGTTGTACTTTAAAAATCATAAAAGTTGTGAAATTCTTGCCGCTGTTCTTTGCTTTGGCTGGATACTAGTACTGCTGAAGCTCTTACAGTCCAAGTTGTAATAAAAAAGACAATAATTTATCAACATGCTCTGGCTTAGCTGTCATGTTTTATGCATCTGCAACATATTAAGATCAAGTACTTGTTTATGTAGATTTATTGAGCACGTCTGTGATATTTTTGAGCTCTTTTATTAAAAGATATAGTTAGACTACAAATATTTCATGTGTTACTGATGTTTGAATGCACCTGTGTGGCTGTGTTCTTTTCCAGTATCAGTATTGGAGCAGCTGATGTTCTTACTTTGCTTGAAACTGAGATTGAGGCAAGAAGCTTGCACTGAAGACTCGCATATAGGATAATGTTCTTAGCATTATAGTAGAATTCATGTGTGTACTAGTTTTGTGTTAGCAAGTTTGTACTCCTGTTATATTTTCATATTTATTGTATGTAGATGTTTTATTAAAGTTTGTCTTGAACATCTGTTTTTTTTTTGCCTGTCATCATGTGAGAACTTGAGTTGTTATACTCACTAAGAAATTTCACTTGTAGTCTT
Organism: Panax quinquefolius; assembly: GCA_020205615.1. Taxonomy (NCBI): domain Eukaryota; kingdom Viridiplantae; phylum Streptophyta; class Magnoliopsida; order Apiales; family Araliaceae; genus Panax; species Panax quinquefolius. Next base: position 147,035,619 of record CM035155.1, on the reverse strand, counting down.
AAGTTTGAAAATATATATATTTTAGTGAAATTGGGACCTTCACTACAGCTTCGGGAAACACTTGAAAGGATGTCACTTCTAATGGGGACTTACATATACCAATTCTACATGGAATTATGCAATAGAAAGAACAAGATTAAGCAGTTTCAAAAATATTTAATGAAATTTTTGGATTTTTTTTGTCACTGATTTCTTTGTATACTAATGGTAAATAAATATCAAATGCACATGTCAGTAAATCAAAAATACTTCAACGAACATAAGACTAACTAATTCTTAATTCTATTCAATAAGGTTAATTTTCCACTACATATTACAAGTTCAGTACTAGATCCTTTTTCCCTTCCTGGGAAATAGTTAATACAATACCATTTTCGAGCAAACCAATTTTGGAGAGACATAAACTACCCCTTAGATAGGAAGGCAAGTAAACTTCCATAAATGAACACAGTCAAGAAAGTGGAATCACATGTGTGATTCATGAGGGAGCTCAACTTTCTTGATTTGTCGATCCTTTGGTATGCTTACATCTGATTCCCTTCAATGAACACAAAAAGATTTAACAATTTCATTACATTCAACAATATCGCACACAATTGATAGTAGAATAAGATGTTAAATAAGGGAAATACAACTTCATTACATTCAACAATTTTAGATCGAGGTGGAATCGAAGAAGTGAGGTCGTACAGTGGAGGGGATGATATTGAGGTCGTACGGCGGAGCGGTGGAATCGGAGAAGTGAGGCGGCGGTACGGTGGAGGGGGATTGTATTGAATTTGGGAGGAGAGTTTGGAGTCTGAGAGCCGTGAATCACGCAAGTGAGTGAGGAGAGAGAAATTAAAAATAAGGCATTTAAATAATTATGCTATTTAACAAAGTTATGCTGTTTAAGAGTTATGCTCTTGAACCTTGTTGTATATATATATATACACACATAGGATCCTGTCCGGACTCTTGACAGTTCTAAAAATGGACCTATTTTATTTTTTTTTTTTTTTTTTTTTTGAAACTTAAAAATAAAATAAAAATTATGGAATCAAATTTTACATAATAAAGTATTTTGGGTGTGTTTGGATACCTATACCAAAAATGTATATACAACCTGCACAGATGCATGCATATGTTTAGTATAGGCATCCAAATCACACCCAAAACATCAGATATATAAAAATTCCATTCCATAATTTTTTTTTTTAGTAGTTTCAAAAAAAAAGCAAAAAATAAAATAAAAAAATGGTCCGTATTTTTAGAGTCAGGATCCTTGATGGATCAGGACTATATATATATATATATATATATATATATATATATATATACACACACACACACACACGTTTCTACTATAAATTTATCAATAAATATTTAACTTTCTTAAGTTATAAAAATAATATAAATTAGATTATTATTTATTTTAAAATATTAGAGGAAGATGCATATATCAAAAATAAAAGTAATTTGAAATTGAGAAAGTTATAAAAAAATCAATTTGACCCCGTATATTAAAAAATTTATAAAATTTCAGTAAAGTCAATTTATTCATTACACTAAAATTTCTTCTAAATTGATCATGTATTATAAAATAATTTTTTTTTCTTCAATGGGGTCAATTGAGCCCCCAGTCTCTTAATGTAGCTTCGCCACTGTACATAAGAACTCATACACAAGATAATAATTATAAATGGAAAATGTGCCCCTAACATGCATGATGGCACATCAGCATGTTCTGCTGGAAGCATGATCAGTTGAACAATAAGGAGCAGAAAATGGAAATGTTCTACTGAAATTGAATAGAAGAAACAAATCTCAAAAATCAGCCACAACAGCCATATTAATGAATATATGTTGCACATAAATGAAATTCATTATAAGAGCCCACTATACCAAAAGTTGAAACAAACTGAAAACTAGCAGATGGAGTGGAATTTAACAAATGGCCATTAACATCCCTGTCATGTGACCATCAGAAGCCAAGGTTAACATCCCAGTTAAATGCTTCTGAAGATGTACTCATTATTGATCCATCCAGGGTTACCCAATTCGCCCCTCCCCCTACAACCAACGATCCGGATCACATGACCCCAATCGTGGTATGTTCAAGTACCAAGTCGCCAAAATTGGCATTCCAATTTGTAAATTGAACACAGAAAATTGGGCATATTGAGAAACAAAATTACCTGTTAAAAGCCTCCATGATCAAAGCTATCTCGCCTCGCGCCGATAATGGAAGTTGCCGCCGACGATGTTAGGATGGAAGTTTACCGGCGATGATTAATCTCATCCATCACTTGTGAAGGATTTGAGGGTTTACACTTGTTACCGTGATTTGATGGATGCGTAAGGAAGAGGAGGAGAAACGCGTGAGAGGCAGAAAGAAGTTGAAACATGAAAAAAGATCACTTCTTCGTCTTTAGTTATTGCTGAAAGCTAAATAAATTGTACATCGAGATATCTCATGACATCAAAAAATGTATAATCTCCTTCATTGATTAATAGAGTATTCATATTTGGGGCAGCATTTGATAATCGTCTTCAGGTTTCAGTGGGGGGCATACAGATATCAAACATGATCTCTATAAAAAATTCGCATTTGGTATAAACTTCTATGAACTACTGCTACCGTGCATCCTAAACAGCATTCTTGTTGCTGATGTTTGAGATTTAAGGATAAGTTAGGTAGATTGAGAGTTTCAAGCGGAAAAATTCCAAACCTTTTTTTTTACAGATCATAGTTTCAGGAGACTAAAAATCCACATCAAGTTAACCCAATTGAATTTGATGTTATCCTAGTTAGGTACTCCAACTACTCACTGAAAATTGCCCTTCAAACACTACGGGTGTGTTTGTACTCATTATGGGATGAGCTTTGTTACAAGTATGCTTTCAGCAGGCAATATTTGAACTACTACATTCTATATGTTCTTGAATTCAGAAGCTAGTAAACCTAAAAGTAGATATGATCATCACAATGAAAGGAACATCTATTGCATTCTCTGTTTCTTACTACCAGAAATCGGAGAAATTAACTAACGACTATCAAAGTTTTCACGTTTAATTTCTATTTTCCTAGCCTACTATAACCCAACTTTAAGATATGGCAAAGCATAGAAATAAAAGGAAATTCTACAAATGAGAAAATTAGGATGAAGGAGTGCAGGTGCAGAAAGTCGTACTAATAAATGCACACCATCAGTTGGTCTCAAATAATTATTGACTCTACGCAAGCTACACATTGCAATCAACAAAATTGCAATCAGACTACACAAAAATGTCAGGATTAAGATGTCAGCTAAATATAAGTAAGATCCATATAAATAAAGTGCCCAATAACAATCAACATGGAATACAAAATATACTACATGAAACAACTATTCAATCTGAGTTATAGAACCCCCAAATTAGGAATGTTATAGTAGTTCTAAACATAGTTGTCACGGCGCCAAGACGGGACACAGCGGTAGTTGACCACCAGGACGCCTAGGCGATAAGGCGCCCTCTATGGCGACAAGTCAACACTATGAAAATGTCTACACTCTCTACTCTGTTTCTAGTCATACCTCAAGCAAAGTCATCAACTACGAAGTCATTGGATATGATGGGTCATGATAAAAAATGACTTAATCACTTAACTTGGGTCCGCTACCAATGCGTAAGCCTTGGCGACTCGGCGTCCAAGGCGTTGCCTTGCCCTTATCCAACGTCAGGACTCCTAGGCGACGCCATGACAACTATGGTTTCAAATTTTAAAAAAACAAACTCTTATTTCACATATAAAAGTATTCTTATATATGGTGGAGTATATTTTCCTGGGAGAGGTTTCCATTTTTTGTGCATTAATAACACAAGCTATGATTGTATGTTTTCTTATTTCACATATACAACACAAACAGAGAATAAATGTGACTCTTATTTCACAAATTTAGCACAAACGTAGAATAAAGCTCACCCTAAAAACAAATTTAGTATAACACAACACACTACACACAACATAATACAACCATACATAATACACCACATAATTATTCATTTAATTTTTCACTTTAACATTTGAATTGACATCGAATGTAGCGAAGTAATAGCAGCAATAAGTTTTGTATAAAAAATGATACACAGTTCAAAACTAATCAAAATGGGTATTCCAAGTAAGACTTAATCAATCAACTTTGTGAGACTATTAGGCACAAAGAACTGGTTTAGACATTTTATCATAAAATTGGTAGGCAAATCAAAAAACTCGATATGAAAAAAGAAACTAGTAATTTGAAACTAACCTAGTAAAATCATATATATTCACATATACAGAAATTTAGCAACCATTAGAATTTTTCGTTAATACAAAATTAGATACACACACAGATATATATATATATATATATATACGGTCCGGATCTTAAGCTCACCTTTATTCAACTCACTGAAGCACCCCCTTTTAACGACGGATTGGCGACGGTTCGATCATACAACCGTCGTCTATACTTTTAGCGACGTTATATGTTGTCCGTCGCTAAAAGTATAGACGACGGTTGTATGACCGAAACCGTCGTCGGGTCCGTCGCTAAAAGGGGGGTGAGCTCGGGTGAGTTGGATAAGGGGTGAGCTTAAGATCCGGACTCTATATATATATATATATATATATATATATGTGTGTGTGTGTGTGTTCCCAGTAAAAGCATAATCAAATACTTGGGGAAAAAATTGAAGATGATGGTTGTATATTTACGTTGTTGCCAGAGTGAGAAATTGAACATGGTTGTCACAGAAAAACCCTAGAAAGTAGATGGATGTGCAAGTTAGAGAGCATATCTGAGAGATGAGAGAGATAACAGAGGAGGTTGCAAATGGCGATTTGGCCAGACTAAACATGCGCAGCGGCAACAACAGAGGTCAGGAGGAGGTCATTGGGGCCTGGGGGAGGTTTGAGAGAGACAAAGGATCGCATGGAAAGAGTTGAGCAGTTGTGTGTTTCCATGGTGTTTTAGTGTGTGAGCCCAATAGTTAATGGGTTATGAATTTCACACGGAATTGACTTTTAAAATCTCATCATGACGGTATTGAGATGTTTAGTGTTATAGTAATTCAATATTAATTCTATTGACGCTTGCCATTTGCCCAACTCTATGCTTCTGACATCCAGCAATCATTGACATCCCATCAAGCAAACATTTTTCTCCTTACCTCGTAGAAAACCTGATTAGGCCTTTATTCTTGGTAAGTAGGGTTTCTATTCACTTTCCAATCCCCCTTAATTGGAAAGGTTTCTTTTCTGCTCTATCTTGTCAAGCATCTCCAATCTTATTTTCTTCCTTTCCTTTCTCTGTCACTGTTCTCTATTTCTAATTCCCCGCCACCTTCTACATCACATCCTCCATGCATTGAGCATGTCACCAGCTTTAGAATAGAATATTATCAAATAGTTTCAGAATGTAAATTTGAATGAAACCCATTTTTCAAATAGTTGGGGATTGTTTAGCACAATTTCAACTTTTGCTCTTTCAGTTACTTCTATTAATCACCAGTTACATATTCTCACCTATATTTTTCTTTTGTACAAGAAAACAATGGTAAGGAGTCAAATATAGAGGAATAAATTCAGCAGTATCAACACTGTCACTAAGGTTCACAACATAGATGCAAAAGAGCAGTTAAAGTGCCAATTGACAGGAGATGAATCTTATAGAGACCTTTAACAAAGAAATGCCACCAGGCATGTACAAATAGAAGTAGAAGTTCCCACCCAAAAAAAAAAAATGCGACATGGAGAACTATACCTTCATTCAGAAAATTTACTCCAAAGATAACACACATCGATTTCATGAAAAAATTAATTTCAGAAAAAAGGAATATATTAATTTCAAATGTAACAAACAGTGGTCAACTTTGTTCATGAAAGATCACGTGAACAACTGAAACCAAATGTGTCCACCTGGTTGACAAATTATTCAGAATGGGAATCCTTTACGCAAGGTCTTCTTGCAGGATTCTGCTAGTCGCTTAACAGCTTTTTCTTTAGTGTAATACCCCATCAATTTCTTGGCAACATCTTCTGGATTACATAAAATAAATGCCCTCACAAACCGGTTCTCTTTCATCCTCAATGCTCTCAACAAATAAGGTCCCTCAATTTGCAGTTTAAGACCCATATCCTGTATCTTCCTCACTAGAAGAACTCTTGGTTTTAACACAGACTCTAAATTGAAGTAAAGCAAATCTGGTCTAGTAAGTATCACACTAGCAGGTAACTTCATTGTGCCCAATATAAATGTCATGTTTCTTTGTATCTTGTCAATGGACAGCGTTAACAGAAAAGGAGTGCGTCCGATAAGACCAAAAACCTCATCATCTGTAAATCCAAATTTCTCCAAGTTTGCAATCTTCTCCCGAATGGTCTCGAGGCGAGAAATGCCAAAGAGGCAGACGACATACTTATACATCTTGGACTCCTTACTGACCCCAGTCTTGCGAATATACTCCAACTTCTCATCATCGAATAAGGTTCGCGGAATCAATGTGGGGCGAGACATAAGCATCGGAACCAATTCCTTTTTACTAACACCCATTTGATTATAAATCTCAACAACAGGTTTGATTTCATTATGGAAATCATAGGTGAGAAGGGAAGGGTTCCGAACAATGGCCTTACGAAGAACTTCCTTAGACCCGAACAATGCTTCGAAATAATCAAGGCGTTCCCTAAATAATTGATTAATACACCTAGAGAGGAAACAGGGGCGACAATTAATGATCTTAATCAGGTCGGAAGAACTGAGACCTAGTTCACTAAGAATGTTGAGCTTGTATTCAAGGCAAGTGGGATTGCTCTTGCGTAAGGAAGGACTCCACATAAAAATTTTAGCTATTTCATTTTCGGTGCAACCCCATTTCATAAAAACCTCTGTGGGGTCTTTTGGCTGGTATTCAGCAGCGAATTCTTCTACTTTAACATTTGTTAGGGTTTCTGCAGAATTAAGCAAAGTACTAAATAAACAGGGGTTCAAGATTGGGGTTTTGGGAGAAAGGGGATTGTAGGTATTTCCAGAACCGCAGAAAATGAAGCGGATTTGGATCAGAGTATTGAATTTAGCTTTCATATTCAGAATTCAGTTCTATGAACTAAATGAGAAATTTAAATATCACAAACGAATTGAACAATTTATGTCGTTCCATAAACAACAAACAGATAATAACTTGTAAACAAGGGACTGAGAAGTTGATATATGAGATGGAAAAGGAAATTGAACTGACCCTTTTTGCAGCGAAGAATGAAAATGAGAAAAAATAGAAATCCTTCTTCCTGAACTTTCTGTATCGTAATTTGTCAGGGAGGAGCAGCAATAGGCAATAGCAAGAGGGCGAGTTAATACTTAATAATATATGTGAATAAGAAGTCGGCTGGGATTCAATCTGTGTGGGTCAGTAATTTCGGTAACTAGGGTTTTTGGGTGGGGGCAGGCTGGGGACCGATGTTGTAAACGTGTTAAACAGTTCGATTAGTTAATAATATGATTCTTCGGATTGTTAATAATATGATTTAAATTTGAATATTAAAAATAATTTGAATAAAAATATATATAAAATCTAAATAATGTTATATTCGATTCGTTTAAGATTAAGATTACTTGAATTTTTGATTGTGATTCGATACATACTCGATTGATATAGATTCAATTAGATGCTCAATACATCGCAAGTTAAGATAATTAATTATTATTATTTTGTTTTATTTTTAATTTTAATTATAATTTTATATTTATAAAGTGCAATAGTAAATATATTCTCTCATTTTTAAGTAAAATAACAAATTTAATTTATAATTATATTTATTATAAAACTAATTATTATGTGGAGACTCGAATTCGAGCTTAAATTTGAAGCTTACGAGTAGCTTGAATATGATTCAATATGAGTTGGATCGAATTCGATTAAAAAATATTCGAGTCGAGTCGAATTTGAGTAAAATTTTTCAAATACAATTCGAATTCGAGTATGAATTTAATATTTCAAGTCGAATTTGAGCGAATTCTCATTCGCTTTTGGTTTACTTATTTCGCTTCTGTGATGAAAAAAACTTAAAAGTATTTTTACTTTAAAAGATTATATTGGATTCGTTTCAAAATTAGAGTTAAATTATAACTTTTAAAAATTAATTTGTAAAAATTTAAAACTTGATATAATTTGGCTTAAATTTTAAAACTAACAAAGATAATAATAGTACTATTTTATAGTTAGTTTATAATTTTTAAAATATAATATAATTTTGTTCAAGTTTTAAAAATAACAAATATGATAATTAATAATAGCAATACTTTATAGTTAGTTTACAATTATTTTATTTATTTGTATTAAAATTAAATAACTTGATATTAATTTTGAATTTTATAATTTTCTTAATTAGCTCTAAAACATCAAAATATATATCTAACTTTAAAATGGAGGAAGTATTAGATATTGATAACTGAAATTTTGAATATAAAGCTTACCTTAAAATATATTGCATCGATTAGAATTATAAGTTCAATGTTGACATTTTAAAAGTCATTTGAAATATTTTTAAATTTAAAATTGACACAATTTATTTTAAGTTTTGAAAATAATAAATCTTATAACTAGTAATACTTTTAGGTAATTTTATGACATTGTGTAATATGAAAATTTTTTGTTTTCAAAAAGATTTGAGCAAAATGAAAGTGAAAGATTTTTTATTTAGAAATTTGGGAAGAAGGTAGAGAAGAAATTAGAATAACTTTTGAGAAATTTACTTTCAATAAATGTGTGTTGTGAGACCCTGAATTTTATGAAATGAAAGTATTCAATTTTCTTATAATTATTTTATTTCGTAAATGGTTAAATTGATAAAAGGTTAAAGTTAAGGGTGATATGTGAAATTTTTTGCAAAGTATGCAAGTTGTTATAAAATATTCGTTTGGTCGGGGAATATTCTTTTTGTCGAGGAATATCGCGATGACGGCAAGACAATCATTAAGCGGACCCCACAACGGAAGTATTGTAAGTAGTAAAAAATGACAGAGTTATCTTTTATAAAAATAACGGCGAAAAAGTGTTACCAATTAAAACTGTTGAACTACTCAAGAGTAAAAGAAATGAATGTCTGGCGTTGTCAGACAAGAGTAATACCAGATTGATTATCGATGCTTACGTAAGAAGTCACCCGGTTATACTCAATTATCACACAAGAATTGTCGATCATATCTCTCATATTATTGATTCAATTATTGTCACAGTATCATCTGCATAATATGTTATATTATTAAATCAATAATTGAGACGACAAAGTTATTCATATTATTATTTGCAATATTGACAATGTCTAGAAGTTCTGTCAAGGAGAGGTTTGGTCACCTAATTGCGCGCCAATAAGAAAAAATTCTTATCGGAAAGCCCCCTCTTTCTTGGGAACGACCTGGTTGTTAAATATTGTGAATTATAATATTAATGATGAATAAGTTCGTGTTGATTAAAGATAAAATTGATAGTTCCATTGTGTTGGAATTATTAGTGTTAGTGAAAATCGACATTTATTTCGATAATAATTGATGTCTAGAGGTTATATTGACCAATCGAGTAATTAACCAGAAAAATGAGCAATTAATTGCTATTGATTCACATGATTATAACTATTTGTTCACATGTGTATACTATTGATTCACATTCATTTACTATTAGGGGAGTTGGTGTAGGATTGATAATACTTGCATGACTAAGTTAAAAATGGAGGTATAGTTGAAGATACTATACTATAATTAATTTTTTCACATGTTTAGAACTATTGAGTCACATGATTTACTATTGATTCACATGATTTACTATTAGGGGAGGTGGTGCAAGTTTGATAATACTTGCGACTAAATTAAAAATGAAGAAAAGATGAAGGTATTATATTGTAATATTTTGAGCCCAAAAGCGTGCAATTATCGAAACTATATTTTCCTATAAATAAGCTCATTCCTTCATTATTTTCACCAATTCACTAAATCTATAGAACAATTATTATAGAGAGAAATTATAGAGAGAAAGAAGAAGAAGAAGTCCGATACCTCGCATTATTCCAAAGATCCGCTTTTCTTCCGAGGTAAGGGATATTATTATTATAGTAAGGGTATTATTCTTTCGTATTCAAGAGAGTTATTTTCTTTTAATACTCATAAGGGTTGTTATTCCATTCTTTATTATTATGTTGGAATAACACATCATGCGCAAGTACAAAGATACATGGTGAAATTCTTCTATTATTCCATTCTTTATTATACATTGGAATAAAAGCATGCATGCGATTCTATCGCATGCCGATGAATGAATCGTTGTTATTCCATTCTTTATTATTTCATTTGAATATCACATGCATGCGGATTACTGGCGTGACTGGTTCCATTTTTTATTATTCATTGGAATATCCTCGTCACATGCATGGATTACGCATTGATTCTGGTTTCATTCTTTATTATTCATTGGAATATCTATCCGTCATGCGGATTACGCATTTGACACGGTTCCATTCTTTATTATTCGTTGGGAATAACTCGCTTTATGCGATCTATCGATGCATGGTGAATTCTTACGTTATTCCATTCTTTATTATTACATTGGAATAACTCCGCCTATGTGGATTACCGCATTCATGGTGAATAATCCTTCATATTCATTCTTTATTAAATTATGGAAATGATATGTCTACGTGAGTACCGCATGGCGGGTGAAAATCCATTCATAGCTTTCAGATATTCTATTATACCGTATGAGATATCATTTCTTTTGTAATCGCCATGGAATATCATTTTCATTGGTATTTTTTTACGAAGTTACTATTCACGAAGTTACTATTCACCCGATTATTATTCACTCTAGTATTATTCACTTCGGGTATTCTGGCACTTTTCAGGTTTGAGTACTATTCACGAGTTACTATTCACTGAGTTACAATTCACCCAAATTACTATTCACCCGAATATTATTCACTCGGATATTTGGAGTACTTTTCATGCTGGGGTACTATTCACGAGGTACCATTTCAAGTACTATTCATTGGGTCTTATCATGGGTACTATTTTATTCGAAAAATATATTTTTTTTTCCATCCAAATTATTTTTGGTACATGAATATTATTCTTGAATTTTACTCCACAAATCAAGATGATCATGTCGATAATTTGGATATTTTTAAACTCGAATAAATTTAAAGTCTTTAATATTTATCTTTGATTTTGTTTGATTAATGCTTATATCATTGTCATCATCCTCATGCTTATATTATGATGAAAGTCATCTTTGGCTTACGTGCAAAGATGGACTTTTGATTGTTGGTTTTACAGTTGTATATCTTTCGCTTACGTGAAAAAGATGGATTGTTGATTATTGGTTTTACAGTTGTATATCTTTTGCTTACGTGCAAAGATGGATTGTTGATTATTGGTTTTACAGTTGTATATATTTTGCTTACATGCAAAGATGAACTGTTGATTGATGAGTATCTTTGGCTTATGTGCATATGTTAGTTCCCGGAGGCACAATAGATATCTAGAAGGGGGGGGGGGGGGTTGAATAAATAATTAAAAACTTTTCTTTTAAACTAGTTAGTATGATTGTGATTAATGCATAACGGAATGAGTATATGATAAACCTTCTTTTAGATATCTTGAGTTAATGAGAGAGTAAATTATTATGGCGATTATAGCGATTATAATGGACACACAGCAGTTTTAAGTGGTTCAGAACACGTAAAGCTCCTAATCCACTCTTCTACTCCTTGAGTAGGGAATCCACTAAGGATGTCTGTTATACTTCTTGAATCTCACAGATTCCTTCTAGACCAACAGTCTATGCACTTCTTAGTTCACTTTTGAACTCTTCAAGTCCAACAGACTTGGTTCTTTACAGTTCACTTAGAACTCTTCAAGTCTTTCAGACTTGGAACTCCCACTTCAATTGATTGGTTGTTGTTGAGATCGTGATTGGTGCTACTCAGTTGCTATTAAGCACTTGTTCGAAAGAATTGAGTAACTGAGCAAGCTTTCTATCTTTCTCAGATCTTAGAGTTGAGCGTTGAGTGTTCTTGTGCGTTTTTGGTCAATGCTTGCTTACTTCTCTCATCTGTCTGTGTTATGTATATATGTGATCTTTGTAAATCTATTCGTTGAAGTCATCTGATAAGGCATTAAATGCGTTTGACATTTCTGAGCTTTGATGGAGACTTTTTTGCACATCTTCTGAATTACAATCTGGCCCACTAACACAGCAAACTGCTTTCTCACCTAACACCTGAAAAGGTGTTTTCCTCTGCCCAATGGTCCTTTTCTTAGCTTCTTGAATACGTTTCTTTTGATCAATACTAAGGATATCTTTTGTACCGTTGGGACTAGTGAAAGTTTCAACGTTCAAAACCCATTCCACATTTGTTGGAATTTGTTTCCAAACAAGAGATAGGGCTCGATGCTTCTGACACAAGATAGATGATACTCTACGATGCATATCGTGATGTTTTTCCATATTTGTGCTTGGTCTGAATAGAACACTACGATTTCTTTCAATAGTTTTGCATACTAATATCTTTACTTGCTCGTTTTGCAGACTATATGCTTCCGAGAGCATACTACGATCTCTGCTTGCTCATCTTGCAGACTCTACGTTTCTGAAAGCACACTACGATCTCTGAGTTAGCTTCGACAAACGTCTGGACCACTCTACGATTTCTGAAGAGGCCCTTCGAGGCAAATATACTACGATCATCTCAGCTCTACGATCCTGCCTTAGCTTCTGCATTCTGTTGATCAGCTGAATAGACTACGATTCTCTTCAAAGCTTATCTATTTCTTTCTAGTCATAGATCAACCTAACATTTTTGATCTCTTTATCTATATAAGTGAACATTAAGAGCTAAGATCAACCTAACAATTTTGATCTATCACTACGTCCTTGTACATATATTCCTTGAAGGACTTTATATATAATCATGAGCGTTTACTTTAAACATCAAATCAAAATATGCATTCTTCCAACAATCTCCCCCTATTTGATGTTTACATAACCAATGAGATTTGTTGTCATGATTTATTAAATTTTATATGCAGTTGCAGCAAAGTAAACATGACTTAATATTTCAGTGAGCAACTAAAATTTCCTAGAGAATAAGCATGAATTTATTGATGTATGAAGAAAGATATTACATTTAAGTTTGACTACATCAATATGATTTTAAAAATTCAACTTATCTCTATTTCTTTGGCTTTTTGCTTCTTGGAGGATTTGCATATTCCTCAGCTCTCCTCTTTCTGCTTGCTTCATCTCTCCTGGCTAAATCCTCCAGCTCACTTGGGCTTAGTCTAGGATTATGATCATGCCTATTCATGAATGCAGGATCTCCAATTAGCATTCTTAGGCCTGTTGTTGTCACCTCATGAGAGCTGGTAGTTGGCCCTAGACTCCTTAATGGTTGAGCCATTAAAACTTCCTCATTGATTAGTTTCGTTGGGTCCGATGGGTCGGATCGTGGAGTCTCATTTGGTTGATTTGCCTTGCAGGAGGGTTCCTTGATACTTGAGTTTGGAATTGACCTCTGCCTCGTCCCTTGCCTCCCTGATCTCCTTTCCCTTTATTCTCCCCCTTTATGTCAGCATCAAGGGTTCGAATGTCTTCGGAGAGGCGAGTGACTCCTTGGACAAGCTCGTTGAGTTGACTCTGAGTTTGAGCAATGTCCTCGCGATTCTCTTGGATCAAAGCATCAGAACGAGTTTCAAGTCGTTGAAGAATGTTGAGGACAGTTTCAGTCTGCTGCATTTGACCCATGGAGAAGTCTTGAAATTCTTTGATTGGAGTTTGAAGACTTTTGATGCTCTGTATCATTAGATCGTTCTGAGTTTCTTGAGTTTTTTGTAAGATCAAGACAGCATCCCGATGCTTTTTAGCTGCGAGAAAGTAAATATCATCCCTGTCTTTTATGCTTTGAAGCATTTCTTTGATGATCTCTTTGAGCGTTTTAGAGAGCTCAGAGCTTAGGGAGCTTGGTAGATTATTGGTAGCACTGATCATTGATGTTAATCTTAGCTGAATAAGTACAGTATGATCCTCAAGACTCTCATCGAGTTCCTTAACCACTTTCGCAGACATTGCTGACAGATCAGCCTTTGTGGACAACTTTGAAAGAATTTCATCCAGTTGGGGAAATTTTGAGGAGGGAGGTGATGTGCTTTTGAATTGATCTTGCAATAAGTAGAGGGCAAGATCAAGATTGAAGTATTCATTACTGGATGAGAAGGGAATATCTGATGGAGGTGCCTGGGTTTGGATGTTTAAGGTTGGTGACTCTACGATTTGAGGTGTAGACTCTACAATGGGGTTAGATTCAGTGATTGTAGAGATGATGGGATGTGGGATCATTATGAAGTTGGTCGCATGTGGTTCTTCAATTACAGAATTTTGGGACTCTGCAACTAGAAATTGATTTAGTGGATGAAGAATTACTTCTAACCATCGAGGGAATTCATAAAATTGATTGAATGAGGATGATGACAAGTGATTAACTCTGAAGAGGGTTGGGATGGACAATACCTCAGGTTTATTCGTTGAGGAAGAGTTGTTCGTGAGTAACTTCTTGGCGAAGTTGAATCTTCCTGGGAATTCATGAGCTAGCACAGAGATGGCTGGATATTCTTTGAAGCTCCAAAACATGTGATTCCAAGAGTTTAGAATTTGAGCTTGGTGGAAAGGCATCATAGGTATATAGGAGAACAGTTGCTCATAGTTAGCTTTTCTGTACCCATTTATGCCTACTGCTATGATCTCGACCTCGTTGTCTTCATCCGCTTCTCTGTTCTCATTTGAGGATTCCATTATATCAATGGCCTTATGATGTTCTTGTACTGGTTCTCCCTCTTTGTCTGCAGGAACCTCTTCTTCTGTCATGGGGATATTATGAGCAGTATAATCATCCTCTTGTAATCGTATAATTCAAATGGCCTCATGATTAGTAGCTCTTGTAATCGTATAATTCCCCCTCAGTATAATCATCCTCTTGTACGATTAGCAGCTCCCCCTCAAGCTGGAGCATTTTCTTCAGGCATCTCCCCCTCAGTTGGCATGTTTTCTGTGATTAGAATTTTAGGTGTCTCCCCCTCAGCTTGAGTTCTGTCCATTTGAATTTCTTTGGACAGTTCCTGTTCAGCAGCCAACTCTTTGTCTTCCTTTTTGAGTACTCCTTCATTAACAAGGATATACTTCTTAACCAGTTTTCTTCTTGGTTTTCTAGGCTGAGCCACAGTCTCAGGACTTTCTAGAACTTCAGTTTTGTCCTGCTGATCAGCCAGAATGTTTGATTCAGCTATTTTCTTGCTTGATGTATTTGGTCTGGTCTCTACGATCGGCAGAGATTCTACGATCGAAGAGATGGATGGCCTTTTTGATTTGTGACTGATTTTATTCTTCTTCAAAGAAATGAGAGATGGTAGCTCTATCTTCTTTACGCCTCAACTCATTGTTCCTTTCTTCTTAGGATCCTTAGAGTCTCAATGTTTGAGGACTCTACAGGCTTATCGGTAGTGGATCCCTGAGGCTCTTCTATAGTTCTGGCTTTCAACTTTCTTTTCCCTTTGCTTTTTCTGACCAAAGCAATGGGTACTTCTTTATTAGCTTCTTCTTTTTCTTCTTCTTCAGCTTCTCTGACAACTGACATATTTCTTGGCACTTCTGATTCCTTTATTTCACCAGTTCTACCACTGGATTTAGACATCATCCGCACATTTTCAGCTGGATTCCTTTTCCAGTTCTCTAATAGTTGTTGGGTCATTCGACGATTTGGATTGATGGCTTCTCCTTCATCGTCCTCAATTAAATCACCAAGAGCAGCCTGTAGGATAATGCTTATAAATCACCCATAGAGCATCTTCTGAGAGCTCTTTGTCTTCTTTGAGCTGATTAACCACTCCCCAATCCATTCAAGTAATAGTGGCCCATAGTTAAGTTGTATTCCATAACATATGGCAGTCATGAGCTTGAGTTGTACCTCATTCACAGAGTCATGACCTGAGCTCTTGCAACATATACATTTTCCAACAATATCAGCTAGAAATTCATACCTTTGTGGAAACTCCTTCTTGTATCCTTTGACAGAAGGTGATTTCTTGTGATGCATCTTTTTGAGTCCCTTATGGAAGTCTATGCCATTTATGGACGGATACCCTTCAGATTTGAGACCTAGGGCTAGATTGATGTCCTCAGCCTTTAGTCTGATTTCGATATTCCTGACTTTCGTAGTGATGGTGTTGTTTTCAAATACCCCGTTATTGTAGAGAGATCAATGTATCAATGTTCCAAAGCTTCTTGAGACCCGCCTTCTTTCTTGAGTGACAAAGTCTTGTGAAATTGGGGTTCAACTGTTTTGAACTCATCAAAGCAGAGTCTGTAGCCGGAGATAACACTGGAAGCCGCCATTGATTTTCTTGCAGGAAGTGTGATTTACTGAGCTTTCTAGATAGCTTAGGGTTTCTTCTTGCAGAGATAAGGAGAGGGATAAGCTTTTGAATTTCTGATTTCAAAAAGTTACCTTTAAATGGTACAAGTAACTTTTCTCTCTCCATTTTACTTAGTGGGGCAGGTGTCGAATTCTGCTTGGCTCTACGAATTTGACAGAAAAGGATTGTACTGAATTGCCCTTAACTCCTTCTGAGCTAATTTATTCTTCAGGAGGACTACGATCGTTGAGATGGTCCTTGGAATCGTCGAGTCTGTTCTACCATCATTGAGTCTGTATAGCAGTCGTCGTGTTTGAGCTGTAAACGTAGAGTCTGAACTACGCTCATCGAGTCTGACTAGCAATCATAGAGTCTAACCAAGTCCTCATGATGAATTTTTTGACTTAACATTCTTCTTAGTTTAAGGTAGCTCAGGAAGGGCCAACCTCATTGAATAAATCAAGGTTTAGGTTTGTCCCTGAGGTATTTATCAGAGAGATTGCTTTGTTTTATGCTTGATCATCATAGGGTGCTCCTTTGGTTTTGTTGATGTAGCTCTGCTATCGTTGAGTCTGCACGACGATCGTTGAGTCTTCACTACGATCGTTGTCTTTTTTGTGACACTTTGGTTCTACGATTGTGGACTTCCTTTGATCATGTCTATGATTTCGAACATAGCCTTTAAACCTGTATGGTTAGCACATACTAGAGCATATTTTTTATGGTTATATGTTAAGCATGCCTAGCTCACTTATTAACTTGTTAAATCTGGATTCATCTAGAGGCTTTGTAAAGACATCAGCAAGTTGATTTTCAGTAGGGATATATTGTAAAGATATAGTTCCATTTTGCACATGATCCCTATGCTTAGTCCTAGAATGCATGACAGGATTATGAGTTATAGCAATTGCACTTGTGTTATCACAGTGAATAGGTATGGATTTGAATTCAAACCCATAATCTGCTAGTTGATTTTTCATCCATAGATTCGAAGAACGAAGAATCGCCAAAGAAAGAATGTATTCAACTTTCTGCGGTTGAAGTAGATATTGAATTTTGTTTCTTCACGAACCGGGACACAAGTCTGCTTCTAAAGCATTTGACAGTTGCCATTTGGTACTTTTTCTATCAATTTTGTAGCACCTGTAAAATCAACATCATCGTGTATCTGTTAGCTCAAATGAGGACTCCTTGGGATACCAAAGCCCCAGTGGGGTGTACCTTTGAGATACGAAAATCCTCTTTCTGACAGTTAAATGAGATTCTTTAGGACTAGCACGAAATCTAGCACAAATGCATGTTGCAAACATTATATTTGGTCTCATCGCGTTAGATATAAAGAGAGCCTATCATACTCGTATTGAGTTATATCAATACTTTTACCTTTTTCATCTTTGTCAAGCTTGGTTGCAAGAGCAATTGGGGTTTTCATGGGAGAGGCTGACTCCATGCCATACTTCTTAAGTAAGTCTTTAATGTACTTGGCTCGGTTGATGAAGATTCTTTCATCCGTCTGCTTTACTTGTAGTCCAAGGAAGAAGTTCAGCTCACCCATCATGCTCATTTCAAACTTGCTCTGCATAAGCTTGGAGAATCTCTTGCATAGTTTTTCATCAGTAGACCCAAAGATAATATCATCAACAGATATTTGAACTAATAGGACTTTATCTTTATGCTTTCTAAGAAATAGTGTGGTATCTACTCTACCTCTAGTGAATCTATTTTCAATAAGAAAGTTAGCTAGTGTTTCATACCATGCTCTAGGTGCTTGTTTAAGACCATATAAGGCTTTGTCTAATCTAAAGACATAATTAGAAAGAGATGGATTGATGAAACTTGGAGGTTGCTCTACATAAACTTCTTCTTGAAGTTCTCCATTCAAAAATGCACTCTTGACATCCATCTGAAAGACCTTGAATTTCATGTGAGCAGCAAAGGCAAGAAATATTTTGATGGCTTCTAGTCTGGAAACAGGTGCAAATGTCTCATCGTAGTCAATGCCTTCTTCCTGAAAGTAACCTTTGGCCACTAGTCTAGCCTTATTCCTGGTTATCACTCCATCTTCATCCATCTTGTTTCTGAAGACCCACTTGGTTCCAATTACTGGATGGTTCTTTGGTCTTGGAACCAATCTCCATACTTTGCTTCTTTCGAACTGATTAAGTTCTTCCTGCATGGCCTCTATCCAGCTGGAGTCTTCCATAACATCCTCTATTTTCTTTGGTTCTATTTGTGATAGGAAGCTTATATAGAAGCATTCATTTTGGGTAGCAGCTCTTGTGTTTGACTCTTGCATTTGGATCTCCAATGATTAGATCTTGAGTGTGATCTCTTGCCCATCTGCTTCCTGTTGGGACATCTGTCCTTATACCTTCTTATCTTAGATCTTCAAGATCTACATCTTCTTCTTGATGTGGAGGTTCGTTGTCTGTCATAGGCCTCTCTACGATTTCATTGACTTGCTCAACGGTTTCACTGTCTAGTACTACGATCGTAGTGTTGAGCTCGACGACCTCGTTCGTAGTGTCTGAACCGTTGGTCGTAGTGTCTTGGGGCACTGTTTTGTCTAAATCTGTCTTATCAAATATGATGTGAATTGAGATTTCAACACTCAGTGTCTTCTTGTTGAACACTCTGTAGGCCTTACTGTCTGTGGCATATCCAAGAAAGATTCCTTCGTCTAATTTTGGTTGAAACTTTGTCAAGTACTGCTTTCCATTGTTGAGTATGTAGCATGCATGTACCAAAAATATGAAAGTAGGCGACACTTGGCTTTCTTCCTTTCCACGATTCATAAGGAGTCTTTTTAATCGTAGAGTGTATGAGTGATCATTACGAGTGTAGCATGCGGTGTTAATGACTTACCTTGAAGTATTGAGCAGATAATTGCTTTGCTAGCAGAGAGTTTTTCGACTTCTATCAATGTCCTGTTCTTTCTCTCGTCTACTCCATTTTGTTGGGGAGTTCGTGGAGCTAAGAAATTGTGGATCGATGCCGTTATCGTGCAGAATCGATCCATCTCTGAGAAATCGAATTCTCTGCCATGATCACTTCTTATGGCCTTGATTTTCTCTCCTTTCTCTTTCATCACCAGCTTGAACATCTTGATCAGTTGGGAGCTTGTTTCATCCTTTGAGGTTAGAAAGAACACCCATGTAAATCTGGAGTGGTCGTCGACTACGACTAGAGAGTATCTCTTTCCCCCAAGGCTCGTCGTTGGAATTGGTCCAAAAAGATCCATATGTAGCAATTGCAGAGGCTTGTCAATTGAGTTGATGGTTTTGCTCTTGAATGAGCTTTTAGTCTGTTTTCCAAGTTTACAGGCATTGCACGGCCTTTCTTTGACGAAGTTAAACTTGGGTAAGCCTGCAACTAAATCTCTCGAAGCTAATTTGGACATGCTTTTGAAGTTGAGATGAGATAATCTTCGATGCCATAGCCAGCTCATTTCTTCAGATGCTTTAGCCAGAAAACATAGTCTCATCTGAGCTTAGTTTTCCAAGGTTTACTGTGTAAACATTTCCTTCTCTTGTTCCGGTTAACTTTACAACAGATGTCTTCAGGTCTCGGACTTGACATTGATTGTTGAGAAATGTTACTTGATGACCCTTGTCATAGAGTTGACTAATGCTTAGAAGGTTGTGTTATAATCCTTCCACATAGGCCACTTTGCTGAAAGATACTACACCATTTCCAGCTGAACCATAGCCTCTTGTCTTGCCGGAGCCGTTGTCTCCAAAGATGACCGAGGGACCCTCCTTCTCTATGTAGTCAGATAGAAGGGCTTTGTTCCCTGTCATGTGCCTTGAGCATCCACTGTCCAGATACCAGGTTCTGGTCGTGGAGCTCTTTTCCTGTAATAACATTAAGCCTTCATTTTGGTACCCATACTTGCATGGGTCCTACATTATTAGTGCCCTTGGAGACCCAAATCTGCTTGATTTTGGGTCTCACGTGCATGGAATTTAAATAACATTTTGCAGCCTTGTGGCCAGCTCTGTAGCACACAAACATTTGATATGGTGCATGTTTGTGTGTGTGTGAAGGTTCTTCCCCCATTTGAACTTTTGTGGGTAATTGGTCATCCTCCTGATAGGCTGATACTTCTTCCATGTGTTCTCTTGTTTCATGATTTGTGAGGAGTATATCTTACTTCTACTGTACCTTCCCGGTTGGTTCGTAGAGTTGATCTCATTGAACTCTACGATCCTTCGAGGTTGGTGAGTAGTAGCTAGATTACTATTCTCTTTTCTAAAACCCAGACCGGCATGAGATCCCTTACTCCTGGGATTATGAATTGAATCAGTTGAGCAGGGTTTGACAGGCTCGACCTTTTGTGAGGATTTCACAAATGTAATGCCTCCACTGAAACCTGAGGCATTACTAGTGCTAATTTCCTTTGCTTTTTCCACACATGACTCTGAGGTAGATTCCCCAAAGCCTAACCCTGTTCTATTAGAGACACTTCTCTGGTTAGAGATTAAGGAGTCCATGGATGAAGAGGATTTATTTCATGTAGAGATTGTCTTTTCTAGATCCTCAATTTTAGAGGTTAGACTAGACTCTCTTTTTGCGCTGAGCTCATTTGTTTGTCTTAAGAGCTTATTCTCAGCTTCAAACTTAGAGAGAGAATTAGTACTGAGAAGGGCTGTTTCCAGTTCTTCTTGAACCTTTTCTTTCTCCTTTTGAAGAAGTGAATAATCCTTAGACAGAACTCTAAACCACTTCATGTATTGATGCATATCGGATGTTATGCCATGCAGTACGGTTCTTAGATCATCAATATCTACATCAGGGGAGTTGAAGTCAAATACCTCATCGATACTTACTTCATGTATGTTGGATTTCTGTTTGTCCTTTGCATTTTTGGCCATTAGGCAGAGATTTGCCACTTGAGGATCTTCATCATCTCCAGATTTTGGAGTTGAGTCATTGTCTGAGTCACTCCACGATCCTCCAGCTACAAGGCCTTTATCTTTCTTCTGTGGCCTTTTTTTGCCTTTGTATTCCTTCTTAGAATGTGATTTTTTTGAGTTCTTCTCTGAGAGGTTTGTTGCAGTTGGCAATGAAGTGACCCAGTTTCTTACAATTGTAGCATAGGTTATTCATTTGCTCCTGGCTGTTGTAGTTGCTGACTTTCTTTGGCTTGTTGGTTTTGCCTTGTCGCATGAACCTTCTTAGTCTTTTCACCAGCATTGCAAGGTCCTCATCATCATCTTCATCGTAGTCAAAATCAACTTCAGTGCTGACTTTGGAGTTGTTATCAGTTGTTTTGAGAGCAACACCTTTATCTTTCTTTCTTCCTTCAGACAGGGTTTCCGCTCGTTGAGTCAGCTCCAGTTCGTATGTGAGAAGGTTGCCATAGAACTGTTGGACAGTCATTTCATGTAAATTCTTCGATTCTCTAATGGCAGTAGTTTTGGCATCCCACTTGCTTTGTAAGGCTCTCATGAATTTTATGATTAGATCTTTGTTTGGATAGATCTTTCCATAGGCTCGTAGAGAGTTGAGCAGAACATTAAATCTTTCATAGGTGGCAGTGACGTTCTCTCCTTGAACGTGAGCAAACATCTCATATTGCTGAGTCAAGAGAGATTGTTTGTTTTCTCTGACTTCTTTTGTTCTTTCATGCATAATGAGTAGTGCTTCCCAAACCTCCTTTGCTGTTTTTCTGTTGACCACATTTTTAAACAGATCATCTTCTAAGGATTGGAACAAAATGTTTTTGGCCTTTTTGTCGAGCTGGACAGCTCTCTTCTCGTTTTCTGTCCATTTTCCGTTGGTGCAAGCTTTGTAGGAACATAGGGCCCATTCTGAACAGTTTTAAATAGATCTTCATCTATTGAATCCATGTAAGCTTGCATCCTAACCTTCCAGTTAGCAAATTTATCTTTGTTGCACATAGGTGGCTTGCTGCCTCCTCCAGTCTTTGATTCGCTTGGTAAGTGTGCCATTGGATCTACTCAAGCTTTGTAGGCTATATTATAGAACCTGCTCTGATACCAATTGTTAGTTCCCGGACGCACAATAGATATCTAGAAGGGGGGGTTGAATAGATAATTAAAAACTTTTCTTTTAAACTAGTTAGTATGATTGTGATTAATGCACAGTGGAATGAGTATATGATAAACCTTCTTTTAGATATCTTGAGTTAATGAGAGTAAGGCAGTTATGACAGTTATAATAGTTATAATGGACATAACAGTTTTAAGTGGTTCAGAGCACTTAAAGCTCCTAATCCACTCTTCCACTCCTTGAGTAGGGAATCCACTAAGGATGTATATTACACTTCTTGAATCTCACAGATTCCTTCTAGACCAGCAGTCTATGCACTTCTTAGTTCACTCTTGAACTCTTCAAGTCCAGTAGACTTGGTTCTTTACAGTTCACTTAGAACTCTTCAAGTCATTCAGACTTGGAACTCTCACTTCAGTTGATTGGTTGTTGTTGAGATCGTGATTGGTGCTACTCAATTGCTATTAAGCACTTGTTCAAAAGAACTGAGTAACTGAGCAAGCTTTCTATATTTCTCAGATCGTAGAGTTGAGCGTTGAGTGTTCTTGTGCATTTTTGGTCAATGCTTGCTTACTTCTATCATCTGTCTGTGTTCTGTATATATGTGATCTTTGTAAATCTATCCGTTGAAGTCATCTGATGAGGCATTAAATGCGTTTGACATTTCTGAGCTTTGATGGAGACTTTTTCGCACATCTTCGAATTGCAATCCGCCCATCGACACAGCAGATCGCTTTCTCACCTAACACCTGAAAAGGTGTTTTCCTCTGCCCAATGGTCCTTTTCTTAGCTTCTTGAATACGTTTCTTTTGATCAATACTAAGGATATCTTTTGTACCGTTAGGACTAGTGGGAGTTTCAACGTTCAAAACCCATTCCACATTTGTTGGAATTTGTTTCCAAACAAGAGATAGGGTTCGATGCTTCTGACACAAGATAGATGGTACTCTACGATGCATATTGTGGTATTTTTCCATATTTGTGCTTGGTCTGAATAGAACACTACGATTTCTTTCAATAGTTTTGCATACTACGATCTTCACTTGTTCGTTTTGCAAACTCTATGCTTCCGAGAGCACACTACGATCTCTGCTTGCTCGTCTTGCAGACTCTACGTTTCTGAAAGCACACTAAGATCTCTGAGTTAGCTTCGGCAAACGTCTGGGCCACTCTACGATTTCTGAAGAGGCCCTTCGAGGCAGATACACTACGATCATCTCAGCTCTACGATCCTGCCTTAGCTTCTGCATTCTGTTGATCAACTAAATAGACTACGATTCTCTTCAAAGCCTATCTATTTCTTTCTAGTCATAGATCAACCTAATATTTTTGATCTCTTTATCTATATAAGTGAAC
Source organism: Panax quinquefolius (assembly GCA_020205615.1). Taxonomy (NCBI): domain Eukaryota; kingdom Viridiplantae; phylum Streptophyta; class Magnoliopsida; order Apiales; family Araliaceae; genus Panax; species Panax quinquefolius. The sequence continues at coordinate 147,011,794 of CM035155.1, read as the reverse complement.
ATTAAGAGCTAAGATCAACCTAACAATTTTGATCTATCACTAAGTCCTTGTACATATATTCCTTGAAGGACTTTACATATAATCATGAGCATTTACTTTAAACATCAAATCAAAATATGCATTCTTCCAACAACATAGATGAACTGTTTATTGGCATGATTATGACCGAGGATCATTTAAGATAATCATGAACCGCATCTTTGTTATAAATGATGTGGTAAAAGTCCTCATTGGCCGTAGTGCAAGCGTTGATGGACGATTATTGGTATGATTATAACTGTGGATTATTCAGTATAATCATAATTATTGATGGTTACATGAATATCCTTGTCAGTAGTGTGGATGATTCAATGATGTGGATTATTTATTAAGTCGAGTCTCGGAGATAAAATATTGATTATACACTTTTAATTAAGTAAAAGATAGTAGATATCATGCTTCTACTGACTCTTCTAAAATCTGAGTTGTATGTCTTTGGCCCGTAGTGCAAAGATGAATTGTTAATGAATATCTTTGGTAGTAGTAAAAAGATGAATTTATTAGTATGATTATAAGCGAGGAATTGTGATTTGGTATAACCATGATTTTTGATGTTTTGGTGAAGATAGGTGATGAAAATTATCTTCGATCACGGTACGAAGAGGAATTTAGAATCATAATTATGATTATGAGTTATTCATATGATTGTGGATGTGAATTGTTGATTGATGTTACAGGATAAAATATTATTGGTGGACTTTTAACATGGAGAAGATAATAGATCGATGGTCTATTTGACTCTTCTAATGGATCGCTCGTTCTACCGCAACTATGGTTGAAAAGTTTTATAAATCACCATATGTTCTAAATCTACGATTTACTACCGATGAAGGCTATTGATGATGTAAATTATCTTTAGTCATGATATTCTTTTCTGGGCTAGTCAGGTTTCACCCTTTTTGCTTCACAATTCTTTTTTCGTAATAAGAGTGTAAAATTTGGGTTGAGTGGGTAACAGGAGAATAGAACAATGGTCTATAGCTGTTGAGGTTCTCCCTAAATAATATGAAAATAATTTTATTGATAACTTTGGATAGGTGTGTCGTATTGTATACGTCATTTGATATTTAATTTTGGTGAACCGAATAGGGTGAGGTGAACCCAACTTTGGAAGGGTGTTTTGCCACTATCATACAAGATGTCTAATGACATACAACCTCGTGTTATCATAAGACAGAGTTGTGTACATCCACTTGCTGAGTATATCTAAGAGCACTACCTATATGATCTTGGAGTTTGTTTGAAATATAATTCTCAATTGGAGAAAACGGAGATAATTATATGTCAAGAGAAGACTCACCATTGGAAAGAAGATGATAGTAATCTTCTTGTTTTTCTTTGGGGGACTATTAGATTGACCAAGGATAATTTGTGGACATATGATATCTTTCATAACCTAGGCGCATGGCCTCCCATGTATACAAAGGTTTCTTGAGTATTTTCCAAAGATTTTAATTTCTAAAAGCAGGTTATCGGTGTACTTTTTATGTAAAGTACCATTGTAAGGTTGTGGTCGAGGCACCATGAGAGTTATATACATTTGTATTAAAACTCACAGTTTAACTATGGTCGTATTCTGCACGATAGTTCAACAGTTGTATAAGTGAAGTTTGTAAATAATTTTTATAGTGTGATATCTGGCGACTTAGAATGGGTGATGTATACCTATTTTGGGGGCGTCACAAATGGTATCAGAGCTAAGGGATATGGTCGCTGGCGGAGATATTAGTCTAGAACTAGGAGGGGAGAGACGAGTAATATACTTCCCTAGTTTGTGACTTACCAAAGCCAAAATTTTTAGTTGATAAGTTGACAATTTGTGATATGTCAATTGACATTTGTTTTGAAGATATATTCTATAATGATATCTGAAATACATGAGATGAGCAATGGAAAAATCATGATCTAGAGGATATAACCGGGAAGGTACAATCCGAAAAGAAAAGCAAGGTATTCTCATCTCTTCGAATACCAGGTACGTACGTAAATTTTGAGGGCGAAATTTCATAAGGAGGGGAGATTGTGAGACCCCGAATTTTATGAAATAAAAGTATTCAATTTTCTTATAATTATTTTATTTCGTAAATGGTTAAATTGATAAAAGGTTAAAGTTTAGGGTGATATGTGAAAATTTTTGCAAAGTATGCAAGTTGTTATAAAATATTCATTTGATCGGGGAATATTCTTTTTATCGAGAAATATCCATGCGACGACACAATCATTGGTGGACCCCACAACGGAAGTATTTTTTTAAGTAAGAAAAGCGATGTAATTATCTTTTTATAAAAATAACTACGAAAGTGTTACAATTAAAAGCTGTTGAACTACTCGGTAGTAAAAGTACGATGTCTGGCGTGGTTGCGTAGTAACACACCAGTATTGATTATTGATGTTTACGTAAGAAGTCACTCCAGCTTATACTCAATTATTGCTACTGAAAGAATCGCCGATCATATCTCTCATATTATTAATTCAATTATTGTCACAAGATCATCTGCGCATAATATGTTATATTATTAAATCAATAATTGAGACGACAAAGTTATTCATATTATTATTTGCAATATTGACAATGTCTAGAAGTTCTGTCAAGGAGAGGTTTGGTCACCTAATTGCGCGCCAATAAGGAGAAATCCTTATCGAAAAACCCTCTTTTTCCTGGGAACGATCTGGTTGTTAAATATTGTGAATTATAATATTAATAATGAATAAGTTCATGTTGATTAAAGATGAAATTGATAGTTCCATTGTATTAGAATTATTAGTGTTAGTGAAAATCGACATTTATTTCGATAATAATTGATGTTTTTAGGGTATATTGACCAATCGGGTAATTAACCGGATAAATGAGCAATTAATTGCTATTGATTCACATGATTATAACTATTTGTTCACATGTGTGTAGTATTGATTCACATTCATTTACTATTAGGGGAGTTGGTGCAAGATTGATAATACTTGCATGACTAAGTTAAAAATGGAGGTATAGTTGAAGGTACTATACTATAGTTATTTTTTTCACATGTTTAGAACTATTGAGTCACATGATTTACTATTGATTCACATGATTTACTATTAGGGGAGGTGGTGCAAGTTTGATAATACTTGCATGACTAAATTAAAAATAAAAGAAAAGATGAAGGTATTATACTGTAATATTTTGAGCCCAAAAATGTGCAATTATCAAAACTATATTTTCCTATAAATAGAAGCTCATTTCTTCATTATTTTTTAACAATTCACTAAAGCTATAGAACAATTATTATAGAGAGAAATTATAGAGTGAAAGAAGAAGAGAAGTCTGCTACCTCGCTATTCCAGTATCCAGTTTTCTTCTGAGGTAAAAGATATTATTATTATAGTAAGGGTTATTATTCTTTCGTATTCATGAAGAGAGTTATTTTCTTTTAATACTCATAAGGGTTGTTATTCCATTCTTTATTATTATGTTGGAATAACTTCCATACATCAAGTATCGCATACATGGTGAAATTCTTCTGTTATTCCATTCTTTATTATTCTGTTGGAATAACCTGTCTGTGCGGTCTATCGTATGCCTGGTGTGAGACCCCAAATTTTATGAATAAAGATTTAAATTTCTCGAAATATTTTTTTGAATATTATGGTGTGAATTTGATATAATGTTATAGTTGTGGGTAATATTTATAAATTTTGCAAAGTAAGCAAGTAGTTATATAATATTCGTTTGGTCGGAAAATATTCTTTTTGTCGGGGAATATCCGTACGACGGCACAATCATTGGTGGACCCCACAACAGAAGTATTTTCGTAGTAAGAAAACGACAAAATTATCGTTTTATAAAAATAACGGCGAAAGTGTTACCGTTAAAACTATTGAACTACTCGGTAGTAAAAGTACAGTAATGTAAGACCCCAACTTATTATAAATAAAATTAAATTTCCTCCATTTATTATTTTGAAATAGTAAGGGTTGATTTGATTAATGTGGATAGTTATGGGTAAAATACGCAAATATTTCAAATAAGCAAGTGGTTATAAAATATTCATTTGGTCGTGGAATATTCTTCTTTGTCGGGGAATATTAAATGCGACAGCCAAGCCTTTTGTGTGGGCCCCATAACGAAAAAAAGCGATTGGATGAAGAAAACGACAAGAATAAGTTGGTTATAAATAAGCGGCGTAGTTTTTACAGTTAATACATGTTGGAATACGGTGGTTAAAAACACGAGAAGATATGCGATATTACACCAATTATTGATTCTTACGTAAGAAGGCACTACTCAATAATTGTTACAAAGATAATTATTGTTCAAATTATTTTATTTTATTGATTCAATAATTGCTGCGTTGATATTTTATATTATTGTTGTTTCAATAATTGTCACTACACAGTATTTTCTATTATCGGAGCAATAATTCATATTATCTGAATAATATTATTGGATAACATTATTGGCAATGTCTAAAAAGTTACATCTAAGGAGAGGTTAGGTCATCTAATCAATGTGGCAGTGGAGAAATCCTTATTGGAAAGCCCCTCTATCTGAACCCGCTGCTGGGTTGTCGAAGATTGTGATTACGTAATATTATTCGTGAATAATTAATTATTTTTTTATATGATGAGGAAAATATTGATTTTATGTGGATATAGATGGAGAAAATTTTAATGTGACAATTGTTGAAAATTAATATTTTATCTTTTCTTATAAAATAATTCAATTAAATATATTATTTTAATAATATATTGATGGTGATATTTTACAATGAATGTGGGATATATGAGTATATGAGGAGGAAGAGTATTTTGTGGCATTAAATAATTAACACATATTTTGTGTGTTCCAGAGACCCCATTTCTCGATTGAAATTTGATTATAACTTTTTGTAAAATCGTCTGTTTGTGGATTTGGTGGCCATTTACATGCTTGGAATTTGGAAAAACTTTCTTCTGTAAAGTTGTAGATAATGGAATTTCTTATGGAAAAGACATGAGGTTTGAATTTTTCTGATAAAAGGGCTATTTATTGTGAATTATTGAAGTTTCAGAGTTCCGAAATAATTAATTTTTGGAAGTTTAAAATATTTTAAGTAACAAAAACGTTTTTGGGATGTTGGCACACGTTTTAGCTGATGATTTTGGTCTGGTGTGGTGTGCGTAGGAATATAATTTGAAAATATTAATAATTTATTAAATTTTCTGCTTGGGTGTTCTAAGCATTTTCCTATAAATAGGGTGCTTAGGTTAGAATTGAAAATCACACCAGAAACTAAAGATTTATCTCTCTTTCTCTCTCGATATATTGAGCGTATTCTTGTGAGTATTTTAATACTTTGAGTGTTGCTATACTGTGCAAGTTCAAGTCATAGCCTATATCCGGTGTTTCAACTAAATCTTGTTCTTTCGAGGTAAGGGATATTATTTTTTTTCAAATGATATTATTTCTTTCAATATCATTATCGCCAAGTATTGATCTGAAATTTTAATCAAATTTGGAACTTTTTTGTGTCGGGGTTACTATTCACGATATCAAGACTATTCACGTAAAAATCAAAATTTTGTTTTTTCGTCAAAAAATATCTATTATAGATACTAGCTTTGATTGTATCCATGTTTTGATCATTCTTGAATTTTACTCCACTATGATTATTTATGAGGTATTTTTTGGACATGAAATATTTAAATACTGAATCCTTAATATTTATTCTTTTGTTTTCTTTGGATTCCTTCCCTTTAAAATATTTTTCATCATCCTCGGTCCTAAATGATGATATTATTGAATATCTTTGGCCTGTAGTGCAAAGATAAATTATTTTATAATGAATATCTTTGGCCCGTAGTATAAAGATGAACAGGTGTTGAGATGAACATGACCGACTGATGAATATCTTTGGCCTGTAGTGCAAAGATTAATATTTGATTCAAGATGTATATTGATTGATATTACAGGGATAAAATATTGATGAAGGACTTTTAAATTCATAGATAGTAGTAGATTTCATTCTCTACGTAACTCTTCTATGGATTATTATTTCCGCTGCGAATATTGATCTGAAACTTGTTGTCTATTGTATTTTATTAGATTTTTCCCTGTTGAAGACTAACGATAATTTGTTCTATATTATCTTAGTCATAATATTCTTTTACTGGGCTAGTTGAACTCACCCTTTTCCTTGTTGTTCTATTTTTCTTCTCAGGAGGCGAGAATGTAGCGAGTACTAGTCGGGGTATGGAATGATGATTCTAGAAGTTGTTTAGTAGTCCTCACCATTTTTGTATAATAATGTATCAATAATTGTGATGAGAATTTATTTGGGTATAGATATTGTCTAGAAGATAATATTTGTATTTAAACTCACAGTTTTTATGATGTATTAATAAAGTTGTAGTTGTTTCTGTACTATGTTATTGATGACCTAAAATGAGTGATGTATACCTATTTTGGGGGCGTCACAAAATGTCTGGCGATGGTTTAAGTAGTAGCACGCAGATTGATTATTGATGCTTACATGAGAAGTCACTCAGTTATACTCAATTATTGCTACAGTAATTGATGCATCATATCTCTTATATTATTGATTCGATTATTGTCACAGTATCATCTGCATAATATTTTATATATTATTAAATCAATAATTTAGATGACAAAGTTATTCATATTATTAAATTGTAATATTTATAATGTCTAGAATTTCTGTCAAGGAGAGATTTGGTCATTTAATTGCGCGCCAATAAGGATAAATTCTTATCGGAAAGCCCCCTCTTTCCTGGGAACAACCTGGTTGTTAAATATTGTGAGTTATAATATTAATGATGAATAAGTTCGTGTTGATTATAGATGAAATTGATAGTTTCATTGTGTTGGGATTATTAATGTTAGTGGAAATCGACATTTATTCCGATGATAATTGATGTCTGAGGGTTATATTGATAAGTCGGGTAATTAATCGGATAAATGAGCAATTAATTGCTACTAATTCACATGCTTATATAACTATTTGTTTTATGTGTGTACTATTGAATCACATTCTTGTACTATTAGGGAGTTAGTTGCAAGATTGATAATACTTGCATGACTAAGTTAAAAATGGAGGTATAGATGAAGGTACTATCTTTGTAATTCGTATTTTCACATGTCAGAACTATTGATTCACATGATTTACTATTGATTCACATGATTTACTATTGGGGAGGTGGTGCAAGTTTGATAATACTTGCAGGACTAAATTAAAATGAAAGAAAAGTTGAAGGTATCAGATCTTTGTAATATTTTGAGCCCCAAAGCGTGCAATTATCGAAACTATATTTTTCTATAAATAGAAGCTCATTCTTCCTTCATTTCTCACCAATTCACTAAAGCTATAGAGCAATTATTATAAAGAGAAATTATAGAAAGAAAGAAGAAGAGAAGTCTGCTACCACTCTATTCCAGTATCCAGCTTTATTCTAAGGTAAGGGGTATTATTCTTTCGTATTCATGAAGAGAGTTATTTTCTTTCAATAATTGTAAGAGGTTGTTATTCCATTTTTATTATTATGTTGGAATAACTCGCTCATACATGCATCGCATACACGTGGTGAAATTCTTCGTTATTCCATTCTTTATTATTACATTGGAATATCACATCATGCGGATTACGCTAGACACGGTTCCATTCTTTATTATTCGTTAGAATAACTCGTCTGTAAGGATTCTATCGCATGTATGGTGAATTCTTTGTTATTCTATTCTTTATTATTATTTTGGAATATCACATGCATGCGGTTTCTTTCATGACTGGTTCTATTCTTTTTATTATTCATTGAGAATAACTTTGTCTCATGCGCCTATCACATGCATGGTTAATTTCTACCGTTATTCCATTCTTTATTATTACATTGGAATAACTCGCCTATGTGGATTACCGCATGCATGGTGAATGATCCTTTGTATTAATATGAATAGTATTTTCATTTAAAAGGGGTTTCTGCCAGGGGCATTTTCATAATCTTTCTTACCCTAAAAAATTCTGAAAAAAATTTGAAATGATAATTTGATGAGTTTTCTAGATTGTCCAAAAATAACGATTTTTGGATGTATAGATTAAGAGTTATGGATTTTATGGGAAAAGACTATTTTAAAAATAAACCCTTATAACTCTTTGTGGTTAACTCAAAAATTGGTGAAATTTTTATTGGGAGTACATATATATAACAGGAGTATACCCTGTAAATTTCGGAATATTTGGACAAAAGTACAATTTATGATAAATATCTAAATATTCGGCAGTTTTGGCCATATGAAAAATAGTAAATGAATTTTAAAATTCGAGAAAAAATATATGTTCATTATGGGACTATATTACGCTAAATCCCTTAAAAGAAATATTTTTGGGACCTGATTTGGTATTTTTATGAAAATGAACTAGTTATGAGTAAATGAATTAAATATGTTATGTGAAGTAACAAAATTGGAAAATAGGATGTTATGGCTTGGGAATCCTATATAGGGTATATGCAGATTTTTGATGAGGGATTTGATCATTGATGATAAAATCTTATGAGTATGGCATTTTTTGAATGATTAAATGCATTATTTGGTAAAGTGTAAACAATTAAAATAAATTATTTATAAGTTTAAGAAGTGATTAAAATATTGTTATAATATTAATAATATTAGATTATGAGTTTATTAAATGGTTGATAATATTTGGATAAATTTAAAGTCTTTAATATTTATCCTTGTTTTCGTTTGATTAATGTTTATATCATTGTCATCATCCTCATGCTTATATGGTGATGAAAGTTATCTTTGGCTTACGTGCAAAGATGGACTGTTGATTATTGAATTGTATATCTTTGGCTTACGTGCAAAGATGGACTATTGATTATTGGTTTTATAGTTGTATATCTTTGGCTTACGTGCAGAGATGGACTTGGTATGATTATGACCAGGGATCATTCGGTGTAATCATGACCTGTAATGTTATAAACGATGTGGTAAAAGTCCTCAATGACCTGTAGTGCATTGATGGACAGTTTTTGATATGATTATGACCAGGAATTATTTGGTATAGTCATGACCATTGATGATTTAATGAATATCCTTGGCCCGTAGTGCAGGTATGATTCGATGACGTGGTTTATTTATTTAGCTGAGTCTCAGCAATAAAAATTGATGAAAACATTTTAAATTATAGAAGATAGTAGATATCATGCTCTACTTGACTCTTCTAATGGATTGCTTATTCCGCTGCAGTTAAACTTGATGTCTATTATATTTTATCAGTTTAACATTGTTGAAAGCTAATGATAATTTATCATGCATTATCGTAGTCATAATATTTCTTACTGGGCTAGTTGAGCTCACCTTTTTTCTTTCATTGTTCTATTCAGGAAATGAGAACGTAGCCGGGACTAGTCGAGGAACGGAGTGATGGTCCGAGATGGTGTCATAGTAGTCCTCACTATTCTATAAAATAGTGTGATAATAAATGTAATGAGGACTCCATTGAGTGTGGATATTATCTAGATGACAATATTTGTATTAAAACTCACAACATATGTTTTGTCGTATTTTACACGACAGTTGTATAATTAAGTTTTTATTTGTATTTTGTACCATGTATTTGGCGACTCAAGATGGGTGATGTATACCTATTTTGGGGGCGTCACACCTGGTGAATTCTGTTGTTATTTTATTCTTTATTATTCTATTGGAATATCCTGTTTGTGCGGATTACGCATGACTGTGCGGATTACGCATTTGACCGGTTCCATTCTTTATTATTATTCGTTAGAATATCCTCGTTCAATGCGGATTACGCATGACTGGTTTCATTCTTTATTATTCATTGGGAATAACACATGCATGCGATTCTATCGCATACATGGTGAATTCTTCTGTTATTCCATTCTTTATTATTTTGTTGGAATAACCTGTCTATGTGGATTACCGCATGCATGGTGAATGATCATTCGTATTTTTTTTTATTAAATTATGGAAATGATGCATCATACATTGGAGTACTGCATGGCGGTGAAAATCCATTCATAGCTTTCAGATATTCTTTTATACTCGTATGAGATATCATTTCTTTTGTACTCGTCATGGAATATCATTTTCTTTGGTATTTTTTTTACGAGTTATTATTCACGGGTTACTATTTATCCAATTACTATTCACTCTAGTATTATTCACTCGGGTATTCTGGGGCACTTTTTAGGTAATGAGTACTATTCATGAGTTACTTATTCACGGAGTTACTTATTCACCCAAATTACTATTCACCGAATATTATTTACTCGGATATTTGGGGTACTTTTTATGCCGGGGTACTATTCATTTAGGTACTTATTCAAGTACTTATTCATAGGGTACTATCATGGGGTACTATTTACCCGAAAAATATATTTTTTTTTGTCAAATTATTTTGGTACATAAATATTATTCTTGAATTTTACTCCACAAAGCGAAGATCGTGTCGACAATTTGAATATTTTTAAACTCTGGATAAATTTAAAGTCTTTAATATTTATCCTTGATTTCGCTTTGATTAATGCTTATATCATTGTCATTATCCTCATGTTTTATTATGATGATGAAAGTCATCTTTCGCTTACGTGCAAAGATGATATTGATTATTAGTTTTACTGATTGTATATCTTTGGCTTACGTGCAAAGATGGATTTGTTGATTATTGGTTTTACAGTTATATATCTTTGGCTTACGTGCAAAGATGAACTATTGATTGATGAGTATCTTTGGCTTATGTGCATAGATGAACTATTTATTGGTATGATTATGATTAGGGATCATTTGGTATAATCATGACCCGTAATGTTATAGATGATATGGTAAAAGTCCTCATTAGCCCGTAGTGCATTGATGGACAGTTATTGGTATGATTATAAGCAGGGATTATTCGGTATAATCATGACCATTGATGGTTACATGAATATCCTTGGACGTAGTGCAGGGATGATTCAATGATGTGGATTATTTATTAAGCTGAGTCTCAGCGATAAAATATTGATTATACACTTTTAATTCGTAAAAGATAGTAGATATCATGCTCTACTTAACTCTTCTAAAATACAGTTGTATGTCTTTTGTAAGACCCCAACTTATTATAAATGAAATTGAATTTCCTCTATTTATTATTTTGAAATAGTAAAGGTTGATTTGATTAATGTGGTTAGTTATGGGTAAAATGCGCAAATATTTCAAATAAGTAAGTGGTTATAAAATATTCATTGTTGTCGGGGAATATTTGTTTTGTCGTGAAATATTCTTATTGTCGGGGAATATTCGTACGACGACGCAGCCTTGTGTGGGCCCCATAACGGAAAGCGATTGGATGAAGAAAATGACAAGTATAAGTTGTTTATAAATAACTAGTAGTAGTTATTCTAATTATCTTGTTGAAATACTCTAAGTGGTTAAAACACAAGAAGACAGCAGTATTGCACAAATTATTGATTCTTACGTAAGAAGGCACTACTCAATAATTGTTACAGTAATTACTGTTTAATATTTTATTTTATTGATTCAATAATTGTTACTTTGATATTTTATATTATTATTTTTTTGAGAATTGTCACTACACAAAGATTTTCCATTATCTAGACAATAATTCATATTATTTGAATAATATTATTAGATAACATTATTGGCAATGTCTAGAAAGTTTACATAAGGAGAGGTTTGGTACTTTAATTGCAAGGCTTAGTAAGGAGAAATCCTTATTGGAAAGCCCCTCTTTCCAGGATCGACTTGGTTGTCAAGATTTGATGATTCGTAATATTATTTGTGAATAATTAATTATTGATTTATATGATGAGGAAAATATTTATTTTATGTGGATATAGATGGAGAAAATTTTAATGTGACAATTGTTGAAAATTAATATTTTATCTTTTTTGATAAAATAATTTATTTAAATATATTATTATATTATAATAATATAATAATGGTGATATTTTTACAATGAATGTGGGATATATGAGTATATGAGGAAGAAGAGTATTTTTGTTACTAAAAATATTTAAAACATGTTTTTCATGCTTGTGGACCCCATTTTTTGACTGAAATTTGATTATAGCCTGCAAAATCGCCCGTATGTGGATTTCGGTCAATTTCTGTTTGGAATTTGGAAAAACTTTCTTCTGCAAAGTTGTAGAGAATTAAATTTCCTATAAAATGGATGTAAGATTTGTATTTTTCTGATTAAAGGGCTATTTATTATGAATTATTGAAGTCCCGAAGTTTCGGAATAATTATTTTTTGGAGTTTAAAATGTTTTTTTTAAGAAACACGTTTTTAACAAGTTGGTGGGGCCCACTAGTATTGCAAATGTGCTGAGTTCAGTTTTTCAAAGTGGGCGTAGGAAAATTTTATAATTATATTAATATTTTATTAAATTTTTTGCTTTGGTGTTCTAAGCAATTTCCTATAAATAGGGTGCTTAGGTTAGAATTGAAAATCACACCAGAAACAAGTTTTTTTTTCTCTCTCTCTATATTATCGAGCGTATTCTTGTGAGTATTTTGATACTTTGAGTGTTGCTATACGGTGCAAGTTCCCTTCAACACTATATCCAGTATTCTAGTCAGAAGTACTGTCTTTTCGAGGTAAGGGATGTAAGTTGTCTTAGTAGTCCTCACTATTTTATAAAATAGTGTATTAATAATTGTAATGAGGACTTATTTGAGTATGGATATTGTCTAGATGACAATATTTGTATTTAAACTCACAGTTTATGTGTTGTCGTATTTTGCACGACAATTGTATTAATAAAGTTGTAGTTGTTTCAATACCATGTATTTGACGACTCAGAACGGGTGTTGTATACCTATTTTGGGGGCGTCACAGTTGGTTGGGATATGGTCTCTGGCGGAGATCGAGGAATAGAACTAGGAGGGGAGAGACGAGTAAATCCTTTGCTAGTGTGTCCTACCTAAGCTTATTTGTTGGTCGGTCATAATATAGGGATATTATGTGATATGTTAATTTGTTTAATTAACTCTTGTTTTATGGCAGTATTTGAGAATGGCAACCGAGAATGTTAACAGTGGAGTAAATGAGACCGTGGAGACACCTTTACTCACCAATGAGGAGAATGTGCAATAGGCCGACAATGTTCCTCCTGTAAACAACACCACTGATCAGACGATGAACGATGGAATGTTTAGAAGCTTTTTGCAGTTCATGCAAAATCAGACGAAGGAGACTCATGTACAAAATACAGGTGGAAATGATAGCAACGCACGGTTTGTCACAACCAAGCAGTTCAAGGAGTTAGGACCACGAGTGCACTCGGAAAAGCGGATCCGATTAAAGAAAGTAGACGGGTCAAGCAAATTACCAAGATATTCGACGCGTCTTGGGATGCACGGAGGAACATAAGGTTCCATTCGCCACCTTTATGTTTCGTAATGAGGCAGATTACTGGTGGGAATCTGTGAAGCATACCCATCCAGCCGCACTCAACATGTCTTGGGAAATATTTCAGAAACTGTTCAATGACAAGTACTTTCCTGAAAGTATTCGTCATATGAAGGAACTAGAATTTATTATACTAGAGCAAAATAACATGACGGTGTCCCAGTACGAGGCGAAGTTCATGGAGTTATCCAGGTTTGCACCTCATTTGGTGGAGAATGTGGAACGTATGACGCGGATGTTTCTGAGAGGTTTGAAACCCGACATACGTCAATATCTCATTTCTCATAAGTTTTCTCTATATTCAGATGTTGTCAACATGGCTTAATTATTAGAGCGAGATAACGAGTATGTTCAACCGAGGGACCACAACCAGGGTCATACTGGTGACAGCAGTCATCGGAGCAATGATAACCAGCGAGAAAAGAAAAATACGGATAAAAGCGGCAACCACTCTGGTGGCAATCATGGCCATGAAAATAGAAGAAGCTAGTCGGGGGGAGATTTTAAAAAGAGGAGATTCAACAATGACAATGTGAAGACATCAAAGACCAAAGAAGAATCGGTTCTAGGGAGGAGAACGACCATCGGTCGTATGCTATAAATGCGAAAAAGTGGGACATATCAGCCCAAACTGTCCATAACAGTTCAAGGTATGTTATAATTATGAAAAGGAAGGAAATATCGCTTGAGATTGTACGATAGCGAAACCAAGTCCAGCGGGGATGGTGACTCAAAAGGCTGTCCCAGAAAAGTCAAAGTCAACGGTTCTTGGAAGAGCGTTTGTCGTGACTGGTCAAAATGCGAGGAACCCTAACGAAGTGATCACGGGTAAGCTAATCATAAATTCTTGCGAAGTTTATACCTTACTAGATACCGGTGCTACCCATTCATTTATTTCTCCTACTTGTGCTCAACGTTTAAACTTAACTCCGGAGAAATTAGACTTTGACTTATCTGTGGAGACTCCGTTAGGAGAAACTTTCATTATATCCACTGTTTATAAATCTTGTTTGATCCAAGTTGGCACCATCACATTACCTGTTGACCTTATCTCTTTAAAGATACTTGCTTTTGATGTGATTTTAGGGATTTATTGGTTAACTACTCATCATGCCAAAATTGATTATTTTCGTAAGGTTGTTAGTTTTCATATTCCTAACCAACGTTGTTATGCAATTCAAGCAACTAAACCACTAAAATCAATCATTTGTCATATCAAGTCATAAAGCTATTTGTTTATTGAAAAAACGGATGTCAAGCTTTCTTAGCCCATGTTATGGATTTGAATAAAGACACGCCGATTTGAATAATATTCTGTTGTTAGTAAATTTCGACGTATTTCTGAAGAACTTCCGGCCTACACCCCGAAGCGTGAAGTTGAATTCTTTATTGATCTTGAACCCGTACAAAGCCCATTTCTAAACCCCATATCGAATGGCTCTATTGAACTACGGGAGTTAAAGGTCCAACTACGGGAGTTGTTGGACATCGGTTTCATCGGCCCAAGTAAATCTCCTTGGGTGCTCTGTTTTATTTGTAAAGAAGAAAGAGCGGAGTATGCGACTTTCAGATTGACTAACGGAATTGAACCATGTCACCATCAAGAATAGTATCCGCTACCTCGCATTGATGACTGTTTGACCGATTCAAGGAGCATAATTCTTTTTAAAATCGATCTTCATTACGGATATCATCGGTGATGATTATTAAGGCGAGGATATTCCAAAGACTACCTTTCGAACTCAGTATGGGCATTATGAATTCTTAGTCATGTCTTTTGGATTGACTAATGCTCATGCGGCTTTTATGGATATGATGAACCGAGTATTCAAGGAATATTTGGATCAGTTTGTTGTTGTCTTTATTGATGACATCCTCATATATTCCAAAAGTCATGAAGATCATGAGCACCATTTGAAGCTGGCACTCCAAAGGCTTCGTGAAAATAAGCTTTATGCTAAGTTGAAGAAATGCGAGATCTGGCTTGAGGAAGTAGCATTCCATGGGAACGTGGCGTCAAAACATGGAGTATCTGTTGACCCGACGAAGATTGAAGCAATACAAAGTTGGGAGCAACCAAGTTTCGGATCAAGCACGTAGCTTTTCGGGCTTATTTGGTTATTATCGGAGATTCGTGGAAGGATTTTCTCGAATCGCTACTCCATTAACTCAGCTGACTCGGAAAGATATAAAATTCATATGGAGCGAGGAATGCAAAAAGAGTTTTCAAGAGCTCAAGAGTTTTCAAGAGCTCAAGAGGAGACTCATTTTTAAGACTGCTCGACAATACCATCCGGTTCGGATGAATTTGTTATCTCTGACGATGCTTTAAGCAAAGGGTTAGGATGTGTTCTCATGCAAAGACATGGGAAAGTCATAGCCTATGCCTCATGACAACTTAAAGAATATGAGAGGAATTATCCTACTCATGATCTAGAGTTAGGCGTAGCGTTTGCTGCTTAAAGATCCGGAGGCACTATCTATATGGGGAGAAAGTGGAGATATATTCGCACCATAAAAGCCTCAAATATTTCTTCACCCAAAAGGAACTCAACATGAGACAACGACGTTGGCTCGAAGTACATTGAAAGACTACGACCATACCATTCAATACCATCCCGAAAAGTTTAACGGTAGCGCGGCGTTGAGTAAAAGAAGATCATACGCGGAACTAGTGCGATGTTGTCAACACAAAGGCCCATTTTGTGTGATTTACAAAAGATGAAGATAGAATTCAAGACTACGAGGGACCCATGCGATGATTTCAAGTATACGCGTAGAACCGAATTTAATCAAAAATTTAAAGTCGCTTTCGAGCCACGTAAGACGGAAATGATGCGTATGAAGAAGAAAGTACAAGAAGGTGCTATTCCGAAGCAAGAATCGATGAAGAAGGAATACTTGAGTCCACTCCATACTTTGTGTTCTAACGACTACGATTTGAAGAACAAGATCGTGATGGAGGCACACACAACACCGCTTGCAATCCATCTCGGAAGTACCAAAATGTATCGTGATCTTGACATACATTTTGGTGGAACAATATGAAAAGAGAGATTGCAAAGTTTATCTCGAGGTGTTTAACTTGTCAACGTGTAAAGGCGGAACATCAAGTGCCTAAGGGTCCATTGCAACCACTTGAGATTCCGAAATAAAAGTGGGAACATATTACTATGGATTTCGTTACGGGTCTTCCCACAGTTTCTCAAGGCATAAATGCTATTTGGGTTATTGTTGATAGATTAACCAAGTTTGCTCATTTCTTGCCGATACGGGAGACTTATTCCCTTGAACGTCTTGCTCGTATATACTTAAATGAGATTGTGAGATTGCATGGCATGCCAGTATCCATAGTTTCAGATCGTGACCCAAGATTTACTTCACAATTTTGGGTTAGCTTACAAAAAGCTATGGGCACGGATTTACGATTCAGTTCGGCATACCATCCTCAAACGGACGGACAATCAGAGAGGACTATTCAAACTCTTGAAAATCTATTAAGACTTTGTGTCCTAGACTTCAAAGGGAGTTGGGATAAGTATTTACCATTGGTAGAATTCTCCTACAACAACAGTTATCAGGCAAGTATAGGTGTGGCTCCATTTGAAGCATTATATCGACGAAAGTGTCGCTCTCCAGTATGTTGGGATGAGGTGGGTGAAGCAACATTGTTGGGACCAGAGTTGGTATGTATCACTACAGAAAAGATCTAAATGATTCGACAACGTATACAAACGGCACAGGATCGACAAAAGAGTTATGTGGATCTTCATTGAAAGGACGTGGAATTTAGTATTGGGGATCAAGTATTATTACGTGTTGCTCCATGGAAGGGAGTTACAAGATTTGGGGAAAGAGGAAAACTCAATCCATGATTTATTGGTCCATTTCAGATTCTTGACCGAGTAGGAAATGTGGCCTATAGACTTGCGTTACCTCCAAGTATGTCTCGTGTTCATAATATTTTTCACATATCTGTGCTTCGTAAATATATGAAAGACCCAAACCACGTTATTGAGTTAGAACCAGACAAGATAGCCGAAGACTTAATGTACGAAGAGGTACCTGTCAAGATCTTGGATAGAAAGGAGCATGTCCTACGCACAAAGGTCATACCACAAGTCAAAGTTTTGTGGAGGAACCATGCTATAGAAGAGATGACCTGGGAGTTGGAGACAGAAATGAAAGCGAGGTATCCTCACCTTTTCGAAACACTAGGTACGTACGTCAATTTCGAGGACGAAATTTCATAAGGAGGGGAAGGTTGTAAGACCCCAACTTATTATAAATGAAATTGAATTTCCTCTATTTATTATTTTGAAATAGTAAGGGTTGATCTGATTAATGTGGTTAGTCATAGGTAAAATGCGTAAATATTTCAAATAAGCAAGTGGTTATAAAATATTCATTGTTGTTGGGGAATATTCGTTTGGTCGTGGAATATTCTTACTTGTCGAGGAATATTAAATGCGACGACACACAAGCCTTGTTTTGTGGGCCCCATAACGGAAAGCGATTGGATGAAGAAAAGCATAAGTATAAGTTGTTTATAAATAATCTGGTAGTTATTCTACAATAATCTTGTTAAAATACTCAAATTGGTTAAAACACGAAGACATTACCGGTATTGCACCAATTATTGATTCTTACGTAGAAGAAGACACTACTCAATAATTGTTACAGTAATTATCGCTCAATATTTTATTTTATTGATTCAATAATTGTTACGTTGATATTTTATATTATTGTTGTTTCAATAATTGTCACTACACAAGATTTTCCATTATCGAGACAATAATTCATATTATTTGAATAATATTATTAGATAACATTATTGGCAATTTCTAGAAAGTTACATTTAAGGAGAGGTTTGGTCACCTAATTGCGGCCAAGAAGGAAAATCCTTATTGAAAGCCCCCTTCTTTCTGGGAACGGCACCGGTTGTCATGATTGTGATTCTGTAATATTATTTGTGAATAATTAATTATTGATTTATATGATGAGAAAAATATTCATTTTATGTGAATATAGATGGAGAAAATTTTTAATGTGACAATTGTTAAAAATTAATATTTTATCTTTTTCTGATAAAATAATTTATTTAAATAATTTATTATATTATAATAATATAATAATGTTGATATTTTTACAATGAATGTGGGATATATGAGTATATGAGAAGGAAGAGTATTTTTGTTACTAAAAATATTCAAAACATGTTTTTCATGTTTGTGGACCCCATTTCTTGACTGAAATTTGATTATAGCCTGCAAAATCGCCCGTATGTGGATTTCAGCCAATTTCTGTTAGGAATTTGGAAAAACTTTCTTCTGCAAAGTTGTAGAGAATTAAATTTCCTATAGAATGGACATAAGATTTGAATTTTTCTGATTAAAGGGCTATTTATTATGAATTATTGAAGTTCCGAAGTTCTGGAATAATTAATTTTTGGAGTTTATAATATTTTTTTTAAGAAAAATGTTTTTAACAAGTTGGTGGGCCCCACTAGTATTGCAAATGTGCTGAGTTCAGTTTTTCAAAGTGGGTGTAGGAAAATTTTATAATTATATTAATATTTTATTAAATTTTTTGCTTTGGTGTTCTAAGCAATTTCCTATAAATAGGGTGCTTAGGTTAGAATTGAAAATCACACCAGACACAAGTTTTCTCTCTCTATATTATCGAGCGTATTCTTGTGAGTATTTTAATACTTTGAGTGTTGCTATATCTGATGCAAGTTCCTTTAGCACTATATCCAAAGATTCTAATGTAAATCTCATCTTTTTCGAGGTAAAGGATGTTATTTTTTTTAAAAAATGATATTATTTCTTCTAATATCATTTTGCCGGAATATTGGTAAGATTTTTCTTGTGGAATTCCTGTCTTTAGTGTCGGGGTTATTATTCACGTATATGGCATTATTCACGTATACGGCACTATTCACAGAAAAATTAAATTTTCGTTTTTTGTCCAAAATATCTATTATGGTTATTTATGAAGTATTTTTGAACTAGGATTGTTTAAAGTACGAATCCTTAATATTTGTTCTTTTGTTTCACTGGATTCGTTTTCTTTAAAATATTTTTCATCATCCTCAGTCTTAAATGATTATATTACTGAATATCTTTGGCCTGTAGTGCAAAGATGAATGATTTTCTGATGAATATCTTTGGCCCATAGTGCAAAGATGAACAAGTGTTAAGATGAACATGACCAACTGATGAATATCTTTGGCCTGTAGTGCAAAGATGAATATTTGATTCAAGATGTATATTGATTGATGTTACAGGGATAAAATATTGATGATGGACTTTTAAATTCATAGATTATAGTAGATTTTATTCACTACGTAACTCTTCTATGAATTATTATTTCCGCTGCGAATATTGATCTAAAACTTGTCATTCTGTTATATTCTCTCGATTTTTCCTCGTTGAAGACTAACGATAATTTGTTCTATATTATCTTAGTCATAATATTCTTTACTGGGCTAGTTGAGCTCACCCTTTTCCTTTTTGTTCCATTTTTCTTCTCAGGAGGCGAGAATGTAGCAAGTACTAGTCGGGGTATGGAATGATGGTTCCAGAAGTTGTCTTAGTAGTCCTCGCTATTTTGTAAAATAGTGTATTAATAATTGTAATGAGGACTTATTTGAGTGTGGATATTGTCTAGATGATAATATTTGTATTTAAACTCACAGTTTATGTGTTATCGTATTTTGCACGACAATTGTATTAATAAAGTTGTAGTTGTTTACGTACCATGTATTTAGCGACGTGAGCGAGCGGTGTTGTATACCTATTTTGGGGCGCCACATCTTTGGCGCATGGTGCAAAAGATGAATTATTAATGAATATCTTTGTCAGTAGAAAAGATGAATTTATTAGTATGATTATGAAAGCGAGAATTGTGATTTGGTATAACCATGATTTTGATATTTCGGTGAAGATAGGTGATGAAAATTATCTTCGTCCTGGGTGCGAAGAGGAATTTAGAATCATAATTATGATTATGAGTTATTCATATGATTGTGGACAGGAATTGTTAATTGATGTTACAAGGATAAAACATTATTGGTGGACTTTTAACATGGAGAAGAAAATAGATCGGATGGTCTATTTGACTCTTCTAATGGATTGCTCGTTCCGCTGCAACTATGGTTGAAAAGTTTTATCATATACCATATGTTCTAAATCTCTTATTTACTACTGATGAAGGCTATTGATGATGTAAATTATCTTTAGTCATGATATTCTTTACTGGACTAGTTGTGCTCACTCTTTTTGCTTCACAATTCTTTTCAGGTAATAAGAGTGTAGCTGGGTCGAGCGGGGGTAACAGGAGAATAGAACGATGGTCTATAGCTGTTGAGGTTCTCCCTAAATAGTATGAAAATAATTTTATTGAGAACTTTAGATAAGTGTGTCGTATTGTATATGTCATTTGATATTTAATTTTGGTGAACCAAATAGGGTGAGCTGAACCCAACTTTGGAAGGGTGTTTTGCCACTATCATACAAGATGTCTAATGACATACAACCTCGTGTTATCATAAGACGTGGTTATGCACATCCACTTCATCGAGTATATCTACGAAAGCACTACCTATATGATCTTGGAGTTTGTTTGAAATATAATTCTCAATTGAGAAAGCGGAGATAATTATATGTCAAGAGAAGACTCATCATTGGAAAGAAGATGATATTAATCTTCTTGTTTTTCTTTTGGGGACTATTAGATCAACCAAGGATAATTACGTGGACATATGATATCTATCATAACCTGACGCACGTGGCCTCCCCGTATGCGAAGGTTTCCTTGAGTATTTTCCAAAAATTTTAATTTCTAAAACAATTATTGACTGTTCTTTTATGTAAAGTACCATTGTAAGGTTGTGGTCGAGGCACCATGAGAGTTACATACATTTGTATTAAAACTCACAGTTTAACTGTGGTCGTATTCTGCACGACAGTTCAACAGTTGTATAAGTGAAGTTTGTAAATGATTTTTATAGTGTGATATCTGACAACTTAGAATGGGTGATGTATACCTATTTTGGGGGCGTCACATGTGTGGTGTCGGTTGTTGATTCTGATTCGAATTATGATTTTGCACAATTAAAAAAAAGTTGTCAAAACTAATGATTTGGCCATCGAAGTTAAAATGTTTTATCGAATACACGATTAAATTTTTAATTTTTCAAATTAACTAACTAAACTAATTAAAATTGTTAAATTGGGTCATTTTGTCAAATATGGCTCAGGGACGTTAGCTATTATCTGACGTGAACTTAAAAAAGAAAAGGGAAAAAAAGAGAAGAAAATGACATGGCTTTTTTAACGACAGGAAGCACTGCAAAAGCTGCTCCAATTCTCTCTCCTCAAACATCTGCTTCTCACATATCATGCCCATCATCGACCTCTTGAAATCCTCGTACAGATCGTCCGATCCTTTTACCACCGCCAAGCTCTCCTTCACCTTCCCTTCCACCGCCCAGTCAGACGACTTCTTGAACGTCGGCGGTCAGGCGGAGACTCACACTCCGTCGCCGATTTATTAACCGATATCTTGAACATCCCCTTCGACACGTCACGTTTTGTGGCCGCCTTCTTCGCTTTCTTCTTCTTGTGGCGCCTCTTGCAAGTGTTGGGCTTCTCGCGTATGGTCTCCAAATGAGGATTGAACTCGGTGGAGGAGTCGGTGGAGAAGCTTTTAGAAAATGAAACTAACGTTTCGCTTTCTTCTCTTTCTCTTTCATCATTTCTTTGAACAACCCGTTGTCAATCGACGACGACTACTCGTCATGAGTGTTTACCATTGTTTTCTTCTTTTTTGCTACGTCTTTTTTCTTCTTGTTCTCCGTAGTCGGTGGTGGTGTGGTGATCTTTGGGACCAGTGTATCGTAGTCGGAGTCGTTGGATACGGAGGAGTTGTAGATTTTCTGACGAGATGAACCATCAGAGTCCCCGCAAACTTTGGCAACTATGTGCCATTCTTCTTCTTCTTTATGTCATTAAAACTCTTGTGATTTGGAGCGGTGGTCGGACTTTGAGCGACAACCATGTCATTTTCCTCTTCTTTTTTTTTTTCTTTTTAAGTCCACGTCAGATAATAGCCTAAAAATATAACGTCTGTGAGCCATATTTGACTGAATTGCCCAATTTAACAATTTTAATTAGTTTAGTTAGTTAATTTGAAAAATTAAAAGTTTAATCGTGTATTCGATAAAACGTGTCAACTTCGGTGGCCAAATTATTAGTTTTGCCAAAAAAAGTTATACCACCACGATATTACTATATTTAGTCAGAAAATATATAGTACATATTATCATAATTTTACATCAATCTTTATATATAAAAACACTGTCGCCACATTGATATCAGATTACATCATCAAATTGAAAAATTGCCTCTTCCAATTTGAAAAATCGTTGAGTTAACTCGGTTTATTGGATGAGTTCATTCACGCTTCCTCTCCTTTCTTTCATTCAATCTCATCAGGTCACTTCTCATCCCTTTTTTCTCAAATCTATTCTCCTCTTCTTCTTTCGTGTCTGTACATTGAATCTGTAATTCTTTCTTCTCACCCTGCCTTTTCACTTCCTCACATCTTATAAAAAACATGTTGGCTATTTATTGTATTTTCCTTCTAAGGTAAGGTGGGCTTTATTTAAAAATAGACTACTTTAGTGGGGTTTGGGTTATTTAAGCTCAAATTCAAGAAAGAAAAAAGAGGAGGCCATTATTTTAAAATTGTTTACAACACTAAAGTTTCACCTCCAACATGTCAGTTGCTCTGGTGTGGGTTGTTTCCCCCAGTTCAGAGATTTCCATTTGCTTTGGGTACTTGGAAACTGCGCGAGAGGGAAGCCGACTGCTAGATTCATCTAGGTTGATTTCTCGAGATAGGAATTTGAATAGTGGTAGACTCAAGAAAGGCAAGATACAGAGATGGAGTTTTTGCGCTCTCAATGCTAAATTAAGGTATTCATGTTTGGGTAGCGAACCCCACTGGAGAAATTAATGACATTATCATCTGAGCAAAAGGTTTATGATGTGGTTCTAAAGCAAGTTTTCAAGGTGAAAAGATTTATGATAAAAGTGCAGCGCAAAATGTGAATCGGGGAAGGGGTAGTATTCTTGAAGTCCAAAGCTATGATAAATTTGATGGGGAAAGATTTAGAGATACAGAGAAGAGATTATTTTCAAGGTGAAAAGATTTATGACGAAATGCATTGCAAAATGTGATGCGACTTAGGGGTGACAAGCTTTAGTATTGAGGGCAGTAGTGATATGAGATAGAGATAGACGGAGCTGCTTTCAAGTTGCTAGAGAAATATAATGATGTTTATGACCAACCAAGAGTTTCAAGAATGGATATGGAGGACGCTAACAAAGTGGTAATCTTATGGACCGGTTTGTATTTTGGCGGTGGCTAGAATTGACTTTTCGTGGGGAGACCCTGAATATTACCAAGAGACTAGAAAATTTGAAAAATGCTGTCAAGAGCACCAAAAAACTCTGTGTTGTATGTATTAATATTTCTGTTGTGTTTAGATATCAAGGAGATTTCAAAACTCATTTTCCATATTACCGTTAAACTCAAATTACAAATTTGATACTCTCACACCTTTCCAACAAACTTTCCAACAAGGCATCTCCTTTTTTTAGCAATTTCTAGAAATGATAGCCTACCCATTTCTCAAGGAACATTGGCATAAATTAATGTACTTTGCTTGGAGACTTATCATTCTCATCGGTTTCCTATTCTTAGAATGTTATTTAATTTTACATCTTAATTATATACAATTGCTCTTTCTGTCTTTAGTTATTGAAAAGTCTATATAAAAAAAATATCATTGTCATCGCATATTTGACAAATTATTTAATTTATTTTCCAAACTAGTCCGTTCATTGCACGAGCTATCACCTAGTATTATCTAATAATATGTAAACTAACAAAATTAATTTTCTATATGTAAACTGACAAAATTAATTTTCTACTTATGTAAACTAAAATTTTCTACTTATGTAAACTAAAATATTTTTAGCCTCATTTTTAATTTGTGAATCAAATATCGAAAAATACTGCTCAGCTCTTGGCACAAAATTATATTTCCAACCATGTTATAAAAGACTGTCATCCTTTGCGACTCAAACCATCATGGATACAGTACAGTATATAGTAGAGATAAGAATGTTCAATCATTTAGCCTTTGACACTTCATATTGCATTTTCTTATAAACTTCGGAAGCCATTTGCCCATCTCTATTATTCTGACATCCAGCAATCATTGACATCCATCAAGCAACATTTTTCTCCTTACCTTTCTGTCACTGTTTTCTATTTCTAATTCCCCGCCACGTTCTACATCACATCCTCCATGCATTGAGCATGTTACCAGCTTTAGAATAGAATATTATCAAATAGTTTCAGAATGTAAATTTGAATGAAAAACCACAGCATTGACGCAGTACGTAATTCAAATGAGATCCCGAGACGAGTCGTAGGCTCGGACGTCTTGAGTTACCACCAGCTACAATTTGCCAAGCTAATAAAAAATAGTCATGGGACCACAGGGACACGGCAAGTCCGTATGAAAAGCCTGACCCGAGGTGGGGAGATTAGTCGGACTACAGATAGGATACTTCACATTATAAAAAATAAAATAAAATAAAATGAATGAAACCCATTTTTCAAATATTTGGGGATTGTTTGGCACAATTTCAACTTTTGCTCTTCCAGTTGCTTCTATTAATCACCATTCACCAGTTACATATTCTCGCCTATATTCTTCTTTTGTACAAGAAAACAACGGTAACGAGTCAAATATAGAGGAATAAATTCGGCAGTATCAACACTGTCACTTTCACTTAGTTCACAACATAGAAGCAAAAGAGCAGTTAAAGTGCCAATTGACAGGAGATGAATCTTATAGAGACCTTTAACAAAGAAATGCCACCAGGCATGTACAAATAGAAGTAGAAGTTCCCACAAAAAAAAATGCTAGTCGGAGAAGTATACCTTCATTCAGAAAATTTACTTCAAGATAACAGACATATCGATTTCAGGAAAAAATTGATTTCAGAAAAAAGGAATATATTAATTTCAAATGTAACAAACAGTGGTCAACTTTGTTCATGAAAGATCACGTGAACAACTGAAACCAAATGTGTCCATCTGGTTGACAAATTATTCAGAATGGGAATCCTTTACGCAAGGTCTTCTTGGAGGATTCTGCTAGTGGCTTAACAGCTTTTTCTTTAGTGTAATACCCCATCAATTTCTTGGCAACATCTTCTGGATTACATAAAATAAATGCCCTCACAAACCGGTCCTCTTTCATCCTCAATGCTCTAAATAAATCAGGTCCCTCAATTTGCAGTTTAAGACCCATATCCTGTATCTTCCTCGCTAGTAGAACTCGTGGCTTTAACACAGACTCTAAATTGAAGTAAAGCAAAAATGGTTTAGTAAGTATCACACTAGCAGGTAACTTCATTGTGCCCAATATAAATGTCATGTTTCTCTGTATTTTGTCAATGGACATCGTTAACAGAAGAGGAGAGCGTCCGATAAGACCAAAAACCTCATCTTCTGTAAATCCAAATTTCTCCAAGTTTGCAATCTTCTCCCGAATGGTCTTGAGGCGAGAAATGCCAAAGAGGCAGACGACATACTTATACATCTTGGACTCCTTACTGACCCTAGTCTTGCGAATATACTCCAACTTTTCATCATTGAATAAGGTTCGCGGAATCAATGTCGGGCGAGACATAAGCATCGGAACCAATTCCTTTTTACTAACACCCATTTGATTATAAATCTCAACAACAGGTTTGATTTCATTATGGAAATCATAGGTGAGAAGGGAAGGGTTCCGAACAATGGCCTTATGAAGAACTTCCCTAGACCCGAACAATGCTTGGAAATAATCAAGGCGTTCCCTAAATAATTGATTAATACAGCTAGAGAGGAAACAGGGGCGACAATTAATGATCTTAATCAGGTCGGAAGAACTGAGACCAAGTTCACTAAGAATGTTGAGCTTGTATTGAAGGTAAGTCGGATTGCTCTTGCGTAAGGAAGGTTTCCGCATAAAAATTTTAGCTATATCATTTTCGGTGCAACCACATTTCATAAAAACCTCTGTGGGGTCTTTTGGATGGTATTCAGCAGTAAATTCTTCTACTTTAACATTTGTTAGGGTTTCTGCAGAATTGAGCAAAGTACTAAATAAACAGGGGTTCAAGATTGGGGTTTTGGGAGAAAGGGGATTATAGGTATTTCCAGAACCGCAGAAAATGAAGCGGATTTGGATCAGAGTATTGAATTTAGCTTTCATATTCAGAATTCAGTTCTACGAGCTAAATGAGAAATTTAAATAACACAAACGAATTGAACAATTTTGGTCATTCCATAAACAACAAACAGATAATAACTTGTAAACAAAGGACTGAGAAGTTGATATATGAGATAGAAAAGGAAATTGAACTGACCTTTTTTGCAGCAAATAATGAAAATGAGAAAAAAAATAGAAATCCTTCTTCCAGAACTTTCTGTATCGTAATTTACCAAGGAGTAGCAGCAATAGGTAAATAGCAAGAGGGTGAGTTAATATATGTGAATAAGAACTCTTCTGATAGATCATAGATGTCTAACTAGGGTTTTTGGTTGGGGGGGCCGGTGCCGGGGTGGCGTTGAAACTTAAAAAAGTATTTTTACTTTTAACACTTTATTTCTGAGTTTTGAACAGAAAATAAAAGAATACAAAACTTAAATTAGAACAGAAAAAAAAGAATAGAAAACTTAAAATTTTTATTTGTATTGTTTCTGAGTTTTTATTAAAAAAAAATAAAAAATTTAAAATTAAGGACATGAGTTGTAATTTAAAATTTATTATATTAAAAATTGAGGATAATATGGGAATTATAAAAATATTACTTATTCTAAATTTTTTTTCCGTCCAAATCAGGCCAATTTTGGACGGAAAACTTTGACAGAAAAAGTGGCCAAGTTTTCTAACCATTTCTTTTCTTTTTTGTTTATTAAAAAACTCACAAATATAAGAATTGAAAAAAAAAACTTAACTTTTTTGTCCATTTCTTTTCTTTTTTGTCCATTTTAAAACTCAGAAACAGAACGTAAAAGATTATACCGGATTCGTTTCAAAATTAGAGATGGATTTTAACTTTTTAAAATTAATTTATAATATTTTAAAAGTTGATATAATTTGGTTTAAATTTTAAAACAAATAAATATAATAATAGTACTACTTTATAGTTAATTTATAATTTTTAAAATTTAATATAATTTTGTTCAAGTTTTAAAATAACAAATATGATGATTAATAGTAGTACTTTATAGTTAGTTTACGATTTTTTTATTTATTTGTATTAAAATTAAATAACTTGATATTTATTTTGAATTTTATGATTTTCTTAATTAATTCTAAAACGTCAAAATATATCTCTAATTTGAAATGGAGGAAACATATTGATAATTGAAAATTTTAATATAAAGCTTACCTTAAAATATACTCCATTAGTTCCCAATTATAAGTTCAATGTTGACTTTTTTAAAATTAATTTAAAATATTTTTAAATTTAAAATGACAATTTATTTAAGTTTTGAAAATAATAAATTTTATAACTAGTAATATTTTTTAGGTTATTTTATGACATGTGAAATGTGACGCCCCAAAATAGGTATACATCACCCATTCTGAGTCGTCAAATACATGGTACAGAAACAACTACAACTTTATTAATACAATTGTCGTGCAAAATACGACAACACATAAAATATGAGTTTAAATACAAATATTGTCTTCTAGACAATATCCACACTCAAATAAGTCCTCATTATAATTATTGATATATTATTTTACAAAATGGTGAGGACTACTAAAAGCGACTTTCTAGAACCATCATTCCATACCTCGACTGTAACTCGCTACATTCTCGCCTCCCAGAAGAAAAATGGAACAAAAAGGAAAAGGGTGAGCTCAACTAGGCAAAGAAAGAACATTATGACTAAGATAATATAAAACAAATTATCATTAGTCTTCAACAGGGAAAAATCGATAGAATCTGATGAGCAATAAGTTTTAAATCAATATTCGCAATGAAAATAATAATTCATAGAAGAGTTACGTAGAGAATGAAATCTACTATTATCTATGAATTTAAAAGTTCATCATCAATATTTTATCCTGTAACATCAATCAATATTCATCTTGAATCAAATATTCATCTTTGCACTGAGCCAAAAGATATTCATGATTGGTCATGTTCATCTCAACACATTCATCTTTGCACTATGGGCCAAAGATATTCATCAGAAAATCAACCATCTTTGCACTACAGGCCAAAGATATTCAGTAATATCATCATTTAGGACTAAGGATAATGAAAAATATTTTGAAGAAAACTAATCCAGTGAAACAAAAGAACAAATAATAAGGATTCGTACTTTAAACAATCTGAGTTCAAAAATACTTCATAAATAATCATAGTGGAGTAAAATTCAAGAATGATCAAAACATGGATACAATCAAAGCTAGTATCCATAATAGATATTTTGGACAAAAACAAAAATTTAAATCGTGAATAGTGTCGTATACGTGAATAGTAACCCCGACACTAAAAGACAAGAATTTCACAAGAAAAATCTTACTAATATTCCGGCATAATGATATTAGAAGAAATAACATCATTTAAAAAAAATAACATCCCTTACCACGAAAAGACAGTACTTTTGACCGGAATACTAGATATAGTGCTGAAGGGAACTTGCACCGTATAGCAACACTCAAGTATCAAAATACTCACAAGAATACGCTCAATAATATAGAGAGAGAAAGAGAGAGAAAACTTGTTTCTGGTGTGATTATCAATTCTAACCTAAGCACCCTATTTTATAGGAAAATGCATAGAACACCAAAATAAAAAATTTAATAAAATATTAATATATTTATATAATTTTCCTTAGCCCCCCTTTTTGACCAAAACATCAGCCACACATGTGCCAAAAATAACAAAAACGTTTTTTTATACAAAACATTTAAAACTCCAAAAATGAATTCAGACCTGATATACCGGAACTTCAATAATTCACAATAAATAGCCCTTTTATCAGAAAAATTTGAATCTTATGTCCATTCCATAGAAAATTTAATTCTCTACAACTTTGTAAGTTTAAGTTTTTCCAAATTCCAAACAGAAGTTGACCGAAATCCACAAATGAACGATTTTACGGGCTATAATTCAATTTCGGTCACAAAATGGGGCCCACAAGCATGTTTAACATGTTTTAAACATTTTTTATAACAAAAATACTCTTCCTCCTCATTTATTCATATATCACACATTCATTGTAAAAATATCATCATTATTATATTAATATAATAATATATTTAAATGAATTATTTTATTAGAAAAGATAAAATATCAATTTTCAACAATTATCACATTTAATTTTTCTCCATCTATATCCACATAAAATGAATATTTTCCTTATCATAATAATCAATAATTAATTATTCATAAATAATATTAAAGAATAAGCAACCGTACAACTGCATAGTCCTAAGAGAAGAGGGGCTTTCAATAAGAATTTCTCCTTCTTGGCGCAGCAATTAGGTGACCAAACCTCTCCTTAGACAGAACTTTCTAGACATTGCCAATAATACTATCTAATAATATTATTCAAATAATATGAATTATTGATTTGATAAAGGAAAATACTGTGTAGTGACAATTATTGAAACAACAATAATATAAAATATCAACGTAACAATTATTGAATCAATAGAATAAAATATTGAGCAAGTAATTATCGTAACAATTATTGAGTTGTGCCTTCTTACGTAAGAATCAATAATTGGTGCAATCTGAGTATCTTCTTGTATTTTAACCAACCGAGTATTTCAACAAGATTAATCAGTGAATAACTACGTCGTTATTTATAAACAACTTATACTTATGCTCGTTTTCTTCATCCAATCGCTTTCAGTTATGGGCCCACACAAAGCATGTGCGTCGTCACGAATATTCCCGACGCGGTAAGAATATTCCACGACCAAACGAATATTCCCAAACAACAATGAATATTTTATAACCACTTGCTTATTTGAAATATTTGCGCATTTTACCCATAACTAACCACATTAATCAAATCAACCCTTACTATTTTAAAATAATAAATAGAGAAAATTTAATTTTATTTATAATAAGTTGGGGTCTTACATGTAATATAAAATTTTGTATTTCAAAAAAGATCGGAGCAAAATGAAAGTGACAGATTTGTTATTTAGGAACTAGATACAAACCCGCGCGTTGCGGCGGGATTATTCAATTTTTTAATAATAAATATGCACGTACTATTAATAAATTAAAATATAATTAGAAGATGGTCATGTATACAAGATTAATCAACATGTCCTCGGCAAGCCATAAAAGAATGACACACAAATCAGATTATGATAAATCTGTAGACCAACAGTTGGTGATAGATAATCCCTCCTTGTAACTTGTATATCTCTCTCTTGCGGATTGAAAAGGCTCTAAATGTTGCTGAAAATCTTATTCGAACATCCCCAGATGAACTTAAATATGTAGCTGGTGATCTATCCAGAACTCTTGTACAAGTCCGCTGCTTTGATTCAACTATAGAAGGGGAAGAAGAATCAGTCGAAGAAAAGAGACAAAAAGCTCTGGTTGCATTGATTGTCACATCTCCTTTAGAGTGGATTGATACTCTAAATAAAATCATATATTCACCTAATGTAGATGTCAGCCAGCATATAATGATCCTTGATGTCATGACAGAAGCAGCTCAGTAGCTTGTTCATGCAACAACCACAAAACCAAAAGCTCTGTCAAGAGCCCAAGTATCAACCATTTTAGAACCATATTTTGTGATATGCTTGGGCTGCTAGAGTATGCACTTGCTTCTGCAAAGGAAAAGGAGGATACAACGATAGCAAGGCATAACTCCTCACCATAGAAATCCTCGTCAAAGTCATGTAGCAACCATGGCTCCTAAAATTATTAACAATCATTTTGAAACTGAAAAATGAAAACTTTTTCAAATTTAGATAATAACCTAAAGTTGAAAACACACTTACAATGGTCTTGACGGTGTTGTCAAAATAAGGATTCCAACCAATACTCATGACCATCTTGTAAATGCCTCGGGTTGATAATCCAGCCCAACCAAAGTAGACACACGAGGGGTGTTCTAAAAGGATGATTGAGTAGCTTTCTGTGGATAAATTAGCTGAAAGAGCAAATACAACCAGTAAAAACTAAACTTGATGAGATTAGTCAACAGAAGAGGAAACTATAAAAAATATCACATCATTGGTAAACAAAGGTAAGATCTCCTCATGGTCATATCAAGAACAACCCACCAAACCATCTTTGTACAAAACTGAAGTGAAAGATTTTTTAAAAAAACTAATTGCCACATAACAATCTAGATTTTAAAATGCAAAAAATCAATTAAAGCAAGGTATAACAGAAGAAACATTGTGATTTCACACCAATAGCATTTAGATGGGACGAAAACCATAAGCTCCCTTTGTTCAAAGAATATAAGAGCAACTTATTAAAAGTCTACAAAATTGTAAGAGCAACACCGTATCTACGAATAGCCTCAAAAGAGATAGAATCCCAAAAAATATGCATACAAGAAAGACAACAATTCCCTTATTCTCCATCTGTGTTTAACGCTGTCGAACCTTTTTTGTAAGACCCCAGCTTATTATTAAATAAAATTGAATTTCCTCTATTTAATATTTTGAAATAGTAAGGGTTGATTTGATTAATGTGGTTAGTTATGGGTAAAATGCGCAAATATTTTAAATAAGCAAGTGGTTATAAAATATTCATTGTTGTCAGGGAATATTCATTTGGTCGTGGAATATTCTTACTGTCGGGGAATATTCGTACAATGACGCAGCCTTGTGTGGGCCCCATAACGGAAAGAGATTGGATGAAGAAAACGACAAGTATAAGTTGTTTATAAATAGCGGCGTAGTTATACTCAATTATCTTTGTTGGAATACCCGGTAGTTAAAACACGTAACATTACGATATTGCACCAATTATTGATTCTTACGTAAGAAGGCACTACTCAATAATTGTTACGATAATTATTTATTCAATATGTTATTGATTGATAATTGCTACGTTGATATTTTATATTATTGTTGTTTGATAATTGTCAACGCATACGATATTTTCCTTTATCAAATTAGTAATTTATATTATTTGAATAATATTATTAGATAGCATTATTGGCAATGTCTAGAAAGTTTACATCTAAGGAGAGGTTTGGTCACCTAATTTACGCTACCAAGAAGGAAAAATCTTTATTGGAAAGCCCCCTCTTTCCCAAGAAACTACTGGTTATCGATGATTGTGATTTTGTAATATTATTTGTGAATAATTAATTATTAATTTATATGATAAGGAAAATATTCATGTTATGTGGATATAGATGGAGAAAATTTTAATGTGACAATTGTTAAAATTGATATTTTATCTTTTCCGATAAAATAATTCATTTAAATATATTATTATATTTTAATAATATAATAATGATGATATTTTTACAATGAATGTGGGATATATGAATAAATGAGGAGGAAGAGTATTTTTGTTATTAAAACATGTTTTTCATGTTTGTGGGCCCCATTTCTTGACTGAAATTTGATTATAGCCTGTAAAATCGTCCGTATGTGGATTTTGATCAACTTCTGCTTGGAGTTTAGAAAAACTTAAGCTTACAAAGTTGTAGAGAATTGAATTTCCTATGGAATGGACATAAGATTTGATTTTTTTTGATATAAGGGCTATTTATTATGAATTATTGAAGTTCCGGAATATCGGGTTTGAATTAATTTTTGGGTTATAAAATATTTTTTTGATGAAAAACATTTTTTTTTGTGAATGAGTGGGCTGAGATTGTGATGTGGTGGGCTAAGGAATATTTTGTTAAAAAGAATAATATTTTATTAAATTTTCTGCTTTGGTGTTCTAAGCATTTTCCTATAAATAGGGTGCTTAGGTTAGAATTGAAAATCACACCAGAAACTGAAATCTTCTCTCTCTATATTATCGAGCGTATTCTTGTGAGTATTTTGATACTTTGAGTGTTGCTATATGGTGCAAGTTCCCTTCAACACTATATCCAATATTCCAGTCAGAAGTATTGTCTTTTCGAGGTAAGGGATATTATTTTTTTTAAAATGATATTATTTCTTTCAATATCATTATGCCGGAATATTGGTAATATTTTTCTTGTGAAATTCTTGTCTTTTAGTGTCGGGATTACTATTCACGTATACGGCACTATTCACGTATACGATACTATTCACGAATACGACACTATTCACAAAAAAATTAAATTTTCATTTTTGTCCAAAATATCTATTATGGATACTAGCTTTGATTGTATCCATGTTTTGGTCTTCATTCTTGAATTTACTCCACTATGGTTATTTATGAAGAATTTTTGAACTGTTTAAAATACGAATCCTTAATATTTGCTCTTTTGTTCACTGGATTCATTTTCTTTAAAATATTTTTCATCATCCTCAGTCCTAAATGATGATATTACTGAATATCTTTGGCCTGTAGTGCGAAGATGGTTAATTTTCTTATGAATATCTTTGGCCCGTAGTGCAAAGATGTACAGGTGTTGAGATGAACATAATCAACTGATGAATATCTTTGGCCTATCGTGCAAAGATGAATATTTGATTCAAGATGTATATTGATTGATGTTACAGGGATAAAATATTGATGATGGACTTTTAAATTCATAGATAATAGTAGATTTCATTCTCTGCATAACTCTTCTATGAATTATTATTTCCGTTGCGAATATTGATCTGAAACTTGTTGTCTATTATTTTCTATCAGATTTTTTCTTGTTGAAGACTAAAGATAATTTGTTCTATATTATCTTGGTCATAATATTCTTTATTGGGCTAGTTGAGCTCACCCTTTTCCTTTTTGTTCCATTTTTCTTCTCAGGAGGTGAGAATGTAGCGAGTTCTTGTCGGGGTATGGAATGATGGTTCTAGAAAGTTGTTTTAGTAGTCCTTACTATTTTTATAAAATAATGTATCAATAATTGTGATGGGGACTTATTTGAGCATGGATATTGTTTAGAAGATAATATTTGTATTTAAACTCACAGTTTGTGTGTTGTCGTATTTTGCACGACAAGTGTATTAATAAAGTTGTAGTTATTTCTGTACCATGTATTTGGTGGCTCAGAATGGGTGATGTATACCTATTTTGGGGGCGTCACATTTTTAACCTCTGATCTGCATTGAAATAGGCAAAAGTAAGCATTATATCCACATTATTCGGAAACTAGATTATAAAACATGCTCATTTATGTCAAAAGCTGAAGCTATAAATGGCACACAAACACACGCACACACCTAATAACTGTATTAGGATGCAAGTTCACTAAATAATTGAACTCAGAGGATAACCTACTAAAGGACTAATATGAAACAATATCAAAAATCAAAATAGTTACCAATAGGCCCAGGTTTTTGATCTCTGCAAAAATTCATAAGATCTTTCATGCTATTGACAACCTCAGATATATGTTCCTTGTTTTTATCCTCTACCTTAACTGATTTTGATGCAAGCCCTTCATTGCAAAAATATTCTGCTATTAACCCAATAACTTCATCAGGCTTTCCAGAACACAAACTATAATCTAAATACCAAAGTAGTAGCTTAAATGAAGTTTACACATAAATTCACCCACCTTTTACAATCATGGAATTAAATGACATAATATGAAATGTAAATACACCTATGGTCCTATTAAAGGTGGACAGAAGGGAAAGATCACTTACTTTTGCTCATTACACCAACACGAAATCCATCTACAAAATAAGGGCCGATAAGAAAAATGAAAACAAAAAACAGACAGAACTGGTTGAGCCACTTTATTTACCGCAATTGCAATCTTTTACTCTTTTTACTCAATGTGTAATTTTACATTTATGTTATATGGAGAACAAATAAAACTTGCAAAATAGTTTTCTTAAACTTGAAAAATAGTAATAAATTAAGTCAAATAGGAGACTACAAAATATTTTTTTGACCATAAACGATGATGTGCGAGCATAAAGCCAAAAATATGTAATAAATATATTAAAAGCAATGGATGACCCTCTGTTATTCCCACCAGATTTCCTTAAACTTGCAAAACAGTTTCATCTATAAGTCAATTAAAAGACAGAACAGAATGGTGATAGTAACCAAGTTCTAAACAAGGACTTTACATAGTGATTGGAAAGAGCCACTCAAAACAGTCAAATTGTAATGACTTCTACAATAAGCCTCTAAATACGCAGCACAAAAATAAGCAACAATTAGCATGATCAGCTTGATACATAACAAACCTTGTAATTTCTTTCTTATAATTATTTCAGTGCTATAAATATGAAGACACTTCAAAAATGTCTGGTAATCATCTGTGTTTCGCAGTCTCTCTTTCAAGATGTTGGCATATGAAATTAAAAATGATATATTGAGTTTAAGACTTCAAGATGTTGGCATATGAAATTAAAAATGATATATTTCTTCCCAAGATGAAGAGATAACTTAAAATAAGTTTTACAATTGATATCTAATAACTGTATTAGATTGCAAGTTCACTAAATAATTGAACTCAGAAGATAACTTACCAAAGGACTAACACAGAACAATATCAAAAATCAAAATAGTTACCAATAGGTCTAGCTTTTTTATCTCTGCAAAAATACATAAGATCTTTCATGCTATTGACAACCTCATATATCTGTTACAAAGTGTAGCAGGAAATTTTAAAAAAGCAGTCTACCTGTAAGCACCGCACATCTACCTGTAAGCACCGCACATATCTTTTGCTAATAAACATGTCAGCAAACATGACTTTTTAAGTTTTACAATTAAACATTTCTAGATATATAGACAGCAAAATAGAACAAACTGAATTAGACTAACAAATGTAGGAAAGTGTTCCGCTTTGGAAAATCCAACTAACATGTGTAGGAAAGTGTTCCGATTTGAGTTGTCCGTGCCTGAAACTATTTCTCATTCTTGCTTATCAGATAATCAAACAGGAAAAAAAGTGACATGTTTAGAGGACCTACATGTCACACAGAATATATTACATTATCTGATAACAATAGATTATCATTTTAATGGAATTCCATGAATAAAAATAAGCAAAATAACATAAGGAAGTTTCATCTAAATTTTATCTAAATAATCTAAATTAAAAACTCAAAGATGATTATTCTAAATGTATTCAGAAGTTACTAATATTTAATACAACCAAGTTACGTAGTAAAATGAGATAATGATTGAAATTAATTTGAAGCAGTAAAGTTGTTATCTTTCTCAATTTTGATCTTCTTTTGCATTTTGTTGGTTGACATTTCAACATCATTTGATTGAGATTCTTGTACATCACCATCGCTGATTGAATGTATAGGCCTTTTGCTTATAGGTGTTACACAACTGACAACATCGAGCATTGAATCACCCTATATAGACTGTAGTAACAGAATTAAACTTGTGTAGGATTCATATGTATAAACAAATTTATTGCAGGATTCAAAATCAACCAAATTATATGTGTAAAATTGATATTACCTGAGGTTCATCACATATACTCGTGTAGGATTCAATTATTTTTTCATCGTTAGTCATCCTAGCAACTGTGTATGTCGCATAATTTGCCTTCAAATTATAAGATGATATCTGCATTTTGAAAAGGAACCTTATTTGCAACATTAAATTGAGTTCATCCAAAAAACAATCAGAGTCTCCATCCTTTAACGCATTTAAAAAACATGAATTAAAAACAGTTATGTACATAAGGTTAAGACTGTATACATTAAATATGTAATGCATTTTTTCTATTTTAATTTTACCTTAATCAATTGTTCCTCAATTCATAAGCTGACTTTCCTATGACGTGTTGGGCTTCACGATGAAATAGAATAAAGATGCACTGGACGTATTATCCATTACTTTAACTTGAACTTTAAATCTACAATTAAAAGTTACATTAACAAAGTTAGATAATATTAACAGAGTGAACAAAGTATGAACACAAGGTAGATATAACGTATAATAAAATACTATATCACAATACCTCGGTGTAACAGAATTAACATGGTCAAAACATTTATCACACCAATATTTTCCGCTGTCTGGTTTTACTTTTTTACAGCATTTTTTACAAGAATTGTAGAACCAATTATATTCGGTTTTTATACACAGAATAGTAGCAAGTACCACACATGATGACTCCTGGAGTGTCAAAAAAAATGAGCAACAGAGTATTAGTTAATGTTGTGAAAGAAGTAATGTGTTTTAAAAATGGCTTTACCTCTGTTGCATCCCGTATCTCCTCAAGAGTTTTCCTATCATAGATTTGGAGGAATTCATCTGTAATAGGTAATGCGCTCTGGCTGGATAAATGAGTTATTGTAGTTTTACTGGAATTGGCATCACAAATGCTGATAGACAACAGTGAGGGTAGTTAAAGGAAAAATTAATTTGTAGTAGTAATAGATTTTAATAAGGGGTTCAAAGAAGAAAACATTATACCTATTTTTAAAAGTAATAACCTCAGGGATATCTACATTTATAAGAAGTCTCGAACCAAACATTGAGTTGGACAAAGCTGGTGTACCTAGGTAATGGCAGATGTTGCATAGTTAATAAACATATATTTGGAAAGATTTTTTTCATACAAATACGTATTAGTACCTTTATAGAACTTGATTTTTGCAAACTGTAAAACAATTATAATGTTTTTTTGATTTTCTGTTTCAGCAAAGGAACAAATTTAGTTTGCAAAGTCATCCCACAAGGTGCAGCTCAATACATTATGACTGTTAGAAAAATACAATGTAAGATTAATTTAAATGATTATAGTTATTAATAAAAAAAAGAGTTCACACAGTATAAAAATTTACCTGTTATCAATTAATTCAATATTAACTCCTTTGCTCTGTTCACCATTGCTTGTACTGATTTCTACACTCCTCATCACAGTTAGTTGTCCAATAACATCTAGTTATACGCAACAAAATTATGTAGGTAATTAAAAAACTCAGTATGTAAAAATTTATAGGGTTAATTATTGTTAAACATACCAACTAAGTATGAGTCATCAACCACAAATGATAGTATTTGGTTGTATGGAGTGAATTGAAATCTATATATATGAATGGGAGCCTCATCTAACTCTCGTAGTGAGGTGGAATACAGAAAATTAATTTTGTATGGATGTTAAGTAGCTCTGAAAAAACCACCGTTCTGACTGACAACGAAATTGGTGATTATAAAGACTTGTTGTTCCTTGACTGATGTTTGAAATTTTGTAAAAAGAGACCTTTTGATACTTGCTTGTATTTTGGTGTCCTATAAAAGTATAATATGCATATGATAAGATGTTGTAATTTGGAGTTGCGTATGTATGTGTTTGTGTGTGTGTGTATATATATATATATATTCATTTTCATCCAACAATACCATCTCGATGCTGTTTATGTAGTCTGCTTTGTTGAAGCTTGACATATTCTAGAGTCGAGTTATCCTGACTTTAATCTTCCACGTCTCTTTGACAGGACTAATGTCATCAAAAAAATCGTACCTAGTCGTCATCTAAATATTGGGATAGGTAAAATAAAAAGGAGTTGACTGTTTGTAGCATGAGATGTTGTGTATTGAGTTGGTATTTATAGCCATGATATCATTAAGTAGTGATTTGAGGATATAATTACTTTACAAAGGTTAATATCAAAACAGTTGATATAATTAAATTACAAATGATAATATCAAAACGGTTGATATAATTAAAAACTGTATAATTTTTTAGTAGTGATTTAGGAGATTATAATCAATAAATTAAGAGATAACAATTAAATTACATAGGATAATATCATAATTAAATTACAAAGGATAATATCATAATTAAATTACAAAGGATAATATCAAAATAATTGATATAATTAAAAAGCATTTAGATTTATAGTAGTGATTTAGGGATTATAATCATTAAATTAAGAGATAATAATTAAATTACAAAGGATAATATCATAATTAAATTACAAAAGATAATATCAAAGCAGTTGATTTAATTAAAAGCTGCTTTTAGATTTATAGTAGTGATTTTTAGGGATTATAATCAATAAATAAAGAGATAACAATTAAATTATAAAGGATAATATCATAATAGTTGATATAAATCTAAAAGCATTTGGATTTATAGTATTGATTTAGGGATTATAATCAATAAATTAAGAGATAACAATTAAATTACAAAGGATAATATAATAATTAAATTACAAATGATAATATCAAAACAGTTGATTTAATTAAAAATTGTTTAGATTTATAGTAGTGATTTAGGGGATTATAAGCAATAAATTAAGATATAACAAATGCATCTACTTTATCACAAGTTTAGCTCAACATATTCCATATTACCATATTTCCAAAACTGATTACTTCATCAGACAAAAATATGAACTATTTACCACTGCTTGATTAATCGATAAGATTTCATCAATAAGCAAAAGATTGCAGCAAAAACCAAAACACGAAATACAGCAAATCTACAACATTAATGATCTAATAACTTCACAAAAACCATAATTAGATCTAAACAGATGAATTTCAAAAAGAAAACTTACTTGAAAATCGGTACTCAATCCGAACAACAACTCTTCAACTAAATCCGTGACTATATTAATTCAATTAACTTAGCAGTATGAGAGCTGAAATACAAAAAGATTTCCCCCTTTCTTACTCTATTTGTCTCCTGTTTCGCATTTTTCCACACAAAGTGCTAATTTTTTTTACGTCTCTCTGGTCTATGCAGATAATATAAATGTAGTGCTTACAAATCGAATTCTCGTCGTGGTCTGCTTCTTCCTTGGGTCTGATTCATGATGTTTATCATTTGGGGCTGATTCTTCTTCGTCGTTTAAAAGAATTTGAACGAATACGAAATGAATTTATTTGCCATATTTGAATATATGATTCCTGATTTATGGGAGAATTAGGGGATTGAATTTAGGTTTTTTACAACCTTAGTTGTTATTTTAGATGAGCATTTTTGTCAAGGGTATTTTTGTAAAGGGTAATTAGGAGCATTAATTAGGATGGACAGATGTTGATTTTTTAGAATGACAGATGTCAATTTATTGTGCCATGTACTGTATTTTAGTATATTTAATAGAATAGATTTGGAAAGAGGGTTGGGAAGAAATGAAAATTTACTTTCAATAGATATGTGTTGTGACGCCCCCAAAATAGGTATACATCACCCATTCTGAGTCGCCAGATATCATACTATAAAAATCAAATATAAACTTCATTTATACAACTGTTGAACTGTCGTGCAAAATACGACCACAGTTAAACTGTGAGTTTTAATACAAATGTATGTAACTCTCATGGTGCCTCGACCACAACCTTACAATGGTACTTTACATAAAAGTACAAACCAAAAACCATTTTAGAAATTAAAATCTTTGGGAAGTGCTCAAGGAAACCTTCGTACATGGGAGGCCATGCGTCTAGGTTATGATAGATATCATATGTCCACAAAATTATCCTTGGTTTACCCAATAAACCCCAAAGAAAAATGAGAAGATTACTATCATGTTTTTTCCAATGGTGAGTCTTCTCTTGACATATAACTATCTCCACTGTCTGCAATTGAAAATTATATTTCAACCCAACTCCAAGATCATATAGGTAGTACTCGTAGATATACTCAGCAAGTGAATGTGCACACCCCTGTCTTATGATAACACGAGGTTGTATGTCATTAGACATCTTGTATGATAGTGGCAAAATACCTTTCCAAAGTTGGGGTTCAACTCACTCTATTCGGTTCACCAAAATTAAATATCAAATGACGTATAAAATAAGACATACTTATCTAAAGTTCTCAATAAAATTATTTCCATACTATTTAGGGAGAACCTCAACAGCTATAGACCACCGTTCTATTCTCTTGTTACCCCGCGCCGACCCAAATTTATACTCTTATTACACGAAAGGAATTGTGAAGCAAAAAGGGTGAGCACAACTAGCCCAGTAAAGAATATCATGACTAAAGATAATTTACATCATCAATAGCCTTCATCAGTAATAAATCAGAGATTTAGAACATATAGTAGATGATAAAACTTTTCAACCATAGTTGCAGTGAAACGAGCAATCCATTAGAAGAGTCAAATAGACCATCATGTCAATTATCTTCTCCGTGTTAAAAGTCCACCAATAATGTTTTATCCCTGAAACATCAATCAACAATTCCTGTCCACAATCATATGAATAACTCATAATCATAATTGTGATTCTAAATTCTTCTTGAACCCGTGACGAAGAAAATTTTCATCACCTATCTTCACTGAAAATCAAAATCATGGTTATACCAAATCACAATTCACCTTCATAATCATACTAATAAATTCATCTTTGCACTACTACCAAAGATATTCATTAACAATTCATCTTTGTACTACGGTGCCAAAAGACATACAACTGTATTTTAGAAGAGTCAAGTAGAGCATGATATCTACTATCTTTTACGAATTAAAAGTGTATAATCTGTGACGCCCCCAAAATAGGTATACATCACCCATCTTGAGTCGCCAAATACATGGTACAAAATTCAAATACAACTTAATAATACAATAGTTGTGTAAAATATGACAAAACATATGCTGAGTTTTAATACAAATAATGTCATCTAGACAATATCCACACTCAATTGAGTCCTCATTATATTTATTATCACACTATTTAACAGAATAGTGAGGACTACTAATGCTATTATCTCGGATAGTCTACCCGCTCCCCGACTAGTCCCCTCGCTACGTTCTCATTTCTCAAGAGAACAATAAAAGTAAAAGGGTGAGCTCAACTAACCCAAAGAAGAAATATTATGACTAAGATAATGCGAGAATAAATTATCATTAGTCTTCAACAATGTTAAACCGATAAAATACAATAGACATCAAGTTTAATCGGTGAACAAGAAATCCATTAAAAGAGTCAAGTAGAGAATAAAATCTACTATCTTTTATGATTTAAAAGTTTTTCATCATTTTTATTCTTTGAGACTCACGACAATAAATAATCCACATCATCCCTGCACTACGGCCAAGGATATTCATTAGTATTACGACCACAAATTATCCATGCACTACGGGCCAAGGATATTTATACTGAATAATCCCTGGTCATAATCATACCAAGTCCATCTATGCACTACAGGCCACAGATGGCTTTCAACATAATGTAAACATGAGGATGATGACGATGACATAATAATTCAATAAAACAAGTTCAAGAATTAATTTATCCAGGAACTAATAACGTCCAAATTGTCAACATGATACTTCTTTATAGAGTAAAATTCAAGAATGCTCAGAAGAATATTTCCATGAAAAGATACTGGATGAAGCGCAAAAATCAAGGATATTCCACTAATTTCATGGAGTATAGAA
This sequence comes from Panax quinquefolius, assembly GCA_020205615.1. Lineage (NCBI taxonomy): Eukaryota > Viridiplantae > Streptophyta > Magnoliopsida > Apiales > Araliaceae > Panax > Panax quinquefolius. Next base: position 146,968,781 of record CM035155.1, on the reverse strand, counting down.
GTCAAAACTTTAACCAATTTGAGTATAATAAAGAATGGAATAACAAAAGAAATCACCAAGCATGCGATAAGTCAAGATGAGAAAAGTTATTCTAACGTAATAATAAATAATGAAACAGTCATGCTTAAACGCACAGATAGGATATTCCAATGTAGAATAATAAATAACGGAACCGTGTCAAAGTAAATTGCACCGGATGAGGATGTTCCAACAGAATAATAAATAACGGAACCAGTCATAAGTAAAGCGCACCAACAGGATGTTCTACAGAATAATAAAGAATGGAATAACGAAGAATTTCACCATGTATGCGATTCAGATAGAGCGGAGTTATTCCAACATAATAATAAAGAATGGAATAATGTAAGAATTTCACCGTGTATGCGGTACTCAGATAGACAAAGGTTATTCCAACATAATAATAAAGAATGGAATAACAGAAGAATTTCACCAGGTATAGGGTAGACCACGTATACAGGTTATTCTAACAGAATAATAAATAATGGAATAACAGAAGTTCTCTTCATGAATATGAAAGAAATAATACCCCTTACGAGTACAACAAATAATATCCCTTACCTTAGAAGAAAACTGGATATTGGAATAGTGAGCTAGCAGACTTCTCTTCTTCTTTCTCTCTATAGATTTTCTCTCTATAGCTTCTCTCTATAATTTCCCTCTCTAGAGTTTCAGTGAATTCGTAAGAAATAATGAAGGAATGAACTTCTATTTATAGGAGAATGGGTGAATAAGTAACAAATTCTAAGCGGTCCAGATTGATTTACTTTTAAGCAGACGGTCAGATTGGTTTATAATAAAATATAATATATTCTATATATAATCTAATAAAATAAATAAATTTATAAAAGTATTCATTTTATATAAAAAGATTTTTACTATGCAAACACTATGCAGTAACTATACAAACACTATGCATAATCAAATATAATATATTCTAATTATTGTCTAATAAAGCAGATAACTTTATAAAAGTATTCATTTTATATAAAAAGATTTTACTATGCAAAATACTATGCATAATAGAATATAATATATTCTATTTATAGTCTAATAAAACGAATAACTTTATAAAAGTATTATATTTTATATAAAAAGCTTTTACTGTTTTATTACATTAATAATACTAATAAAACAAAACTTCATCATCATTATTATAATTCACACTATTAATCGACCGTGTCGTTCCCGTGAAAGAGGGGCTTTCAATAAGGATTTCTCCCTATTATGGTATGATTAGGTGACCAAACCTCTCCTTGATAGAACTTCTAGACATCGTTAATATTGCAAATAATAATATTAATAACTCTGTCATCTCAATTATTTATATAATAATATATAAAATATCGATAATAATTGAATCATATAACATGAGATACTATGCAACAATTACTGAAGCAATAATTGAACAAAACTGAGTGACATCTCATGTAAGCATCAATAATCAATACCGTGTGCTACTATGAAACCACGCGTATTACTGTACTTTTACTATCGAGTAGTTCAACAGTATTAACGATAAAACTTCTGCTGTTATTTTCATAAAAACATTTTTGTCGTTTTCTCAATCCGATAATAATTCTGTTGTGGGGTCTGCCAATGATTATGCCGTTGTACGAATATTCCTTGTTAAAACGAATATTCCCCGACCAATGAATATTATATAACAACTTGCGTACTTTACAAAATTTATAAATATTACCCACAACTATAACATTATCTCAAATTCACACCATAATATTAAAATTTTTTTTTTGAGAAATTTAAAGCTTTATTCATAAAATTTGGGATTTTACAATCTCCCCTCTTTATGAAATTTCGCTCTCGAAATTTACGTACGTACCTGATATGCCGAACAAATGAGGACACTTCGTCAGATTCTAACTCTTAAGGTATAACCTTTGAGCGTAAAATATATTTCAAGATTTTAACAGGTACATCTTCATATGTTAAATCTTCCGCTATCTCGTCCGGTTCTAAATTAATAATGTGGTTCGGGTCATCCACATATTTATGTAACATCGATACGTTAAAAACGTTATGAACACGCAACATACTTGGCGGTAAAACGAGTCTATAGGCCACAGTTTCTACTCGATCAAGGATTTCAAATGGGCCAATAAAATCGAGGGTTGAGATTTCCTCTCTTCATCGACTCTAGCTTCTAGAATATCGCCCTCTTGAACCTTCTTCTTCACATTCATCAGCTTCGGGTGTGTAGCTTGAGCGACTTTTAACTTTATCGATTAAAGTCGATTCTACTCGTATATTCGTTATATTCACGTGTGTCCCTAGAGTCTTTAACTCTATCTCCATCATTTGTAAGTTATACGAAATGGGTCTTTGTGTTAATAACATCACACTCGTAAACGCATACGATCTTCTACTCAACGCGTCAACTACCACGTTCGTTTTTCCCACGATGATATTGAATGGTACGGTCATAATCTTCAACAGCTCGAGCCAACTTCTTTGGCACATTACACGTTCGTTTTGGGTGAAGAAAATATTTAAGGGTTTTAGAAATGGGTTTTGTACTGGGGTCAATATAAAATTCGATTTCACGCTCTAGGGTAGGCTAAGAAGTCTTCAAGAATACGCCCGGAAATTTATTAACAATAGAAATATCATTCAAAACTGTGACTCTCATCCAAGACTTGGATATCACGTCACATTGATACCTATCAACTTGTCATCGTCATTCACGACGTCGCCTACAAAAAGTTTGGATTCGGTGCATTCCACACAAGGAAGTCACCAGATAAAGGCTCGAGGCTCTTTACTTATGGCTTGATATGACAGTGATTGTCTTTAGGGTCTGGTTGCTTGAATTCGCATAATAGGTTTGTTATGAATATAAAAGCTAACAACCTTACGAAAAGCATAATGAGTAGTTAACCAATCGATTCCTAAAATCGCATCAAAGGCAAGTATTTTCAAAGAGATAAGATCGACAGGTAAGGTGAAAGTGTTGATTTCAATCAAATAAGATTTATAAATAGCGGAGGTAACGAAGGTTTCTCCCAACTGAGTTTCAACAGATAAATCAAAGTCTAACTTCTCTGGAGTTAAATTCAAACATTGCACACAACTAGGTGAAATGAAAGAGTGAGTAGAACCGGTATCTAACATGGTATAGACTTCGCAAGAGTTTATGATTAACTTACCCGTGATAATTTTATTTAGGTTCCTCGTCACGAAAAAAAAACGCTCTCTCTTAAACTACCGGCTTTGGCTTATTTGGGACATCCTTTGGCATCATCATCCCAGTTGGACTTGACTTCACCATACGACAAAATCGAGCTAGGTGACCTTCTCTTCCGCAATTAAAACACGCTTTGGATTGTTGCGTACAGTTTGGACGGATGTGTCCCTCCTGTCCGCATTTGAAACATACGACCGGTGGTCGTTCTTCTTCCTTTGAAACGGGTGTTGATGCTACTGTCTTTCCATCATTATTGAACCTTCTCTTCTTGAAATTTCCACTTCTATTATCTTGGCCATGATTACCACCGAAGTTTGTGAGAAATGAGGTATTGACGTATATCGGGTTTCAAACCTCTTAGAAACATTCGCGTTATTCGCTCCTCATTATCGACCAAATAGGATGCAAACCGAGACAACTCGGTAAACTTAGCCTCGTACTGCGACACAGTAATATTGTTTTGCTCCAGCTTGATGAACTCCACCTCCGGCACGATGGTTATCATCTGAATATAAACTCATTGTTTTACTGCGACACGATGGTTATCATTGTTCCGATGACCGTTGCCACCGGTACAATTATTATCGTGTTGTTGGTCGTTGCCTTTTAGTTGTGCTGACTCATTATCGCGCTCCAATAACTGAGCTCTATTCATAACATCTGAATATAAACAAAGTTTGTGAGAAATGATGTATTGACGTATATCGGGTTTCAAACCTCTTAGAAACATTCGCGTCATTCGCTCCTCATTATCGACCAAATGGGATGTAAACCGAGACAACTCGGCAAACTTAGCCTCGTACTACGACACAGTCATATTATTTTGCTCCTGCTTGATGAACTCCACCTCCTTAATGTGACGAATACTTTTGGGAAAGTACTTGTCGTTGAACAGCTCTTGGAACTTCTCCCAAGACATCTTGAATGCGTCAGTCTGGGTACGTTTTACAGATTCCCACCAGTAATCTGCCTCTTCATGCAATATAAAGGTGGCAAATAGAACCTTTTGCTCCTCTGAGCATCCCAAGACATCAAATATCTTGGTGATCTGCTTTAACCACGTCTCCGCCTTAAGTGGTTCTGGCTTTCCCAAAAACTCCGGTGGTCCCAGCTTCTTGAACTGCTTAGCGGTGACCGATCGTGGGTTGCCATTATTTCCACCTATATTTTGAACAGGAGTCTCTCTTACCTGTTGTTGCATGAATTGCATAAAGCCTCTGAACATTCCATCGTTCATCATTTGATCAGTGTTGTTGTTTGCCTGAGGATTGTCGCCTTCTTGATGTACATTATCCAGATTATTGATATGTGGAGACTCAACGGTCTCCTGTGCTCCATTGCTATTCTCAACATCGTTAATATTGCAAATAATAATATTAATATTGTAGGCATGCGATAGACCGCACAGACAAGTTATTCCAACAGAATAATAAATAATGGAATCAGGTCATGCGTAAACGCACAGACGGGATATTCCGACAGAATAATAAAGAATGGAATAATAGAAGAATTTCACCATGTATGCGGACAGATGCAGACAAAAGTTATTCAACATAATATTAAAGAATGGAATAATGAAGAATTTCACCATATATACTGGTGAGTCCGCACAGATATCTGAGTTATTCCAGCAGAATAATAAGGAATGGAATAACAATAGTTCTCTTCATGAATACGAAAGAAATAATACCCCTTACCTCAAAAGAAGACTAGATACTGGAATAGTGAGGTAACAGACTTCTCTTCTTCTTTCTCTCTATAATTTCTCTCAATAATAATTGCTCTAAAGCTTTAGTGAATTCGTGAGAAATGAAGGAAGAGTGAGATTCTATTTATAGGAAAATATAATTTCGATAATTGCACGTTTTTGGCCTCGAAATATTACAGTACAATACCTCTAACTTTTCTTTCATTTTTAATTTAGTCCTGCAAGTATTATCAAACTTGAACCACCTCCCCTAATAGTAAATAATGTGAATCAATAGTTCAAACATGTGAACCAGTAGTTATAATCATGTGAAAATATAAATTACAGTATAATACCTCCATCTATACCTCTATTTTTAACTTAGTCATGCAAGTATTATCAATCTTGCACCAACTCCCCTAATAGTACAAGAATTTGAATCAATAGTACACACATATGAATAAATAGTTATAAACATGTGAATTAATAGCAATTAATTGCTCATTTATCTAATTAATTACCCGACTGATGAGTATACCTTCCAGACACCAATTAATTTCGAAATAAATGTCGATTTCCACTAACACTAATAATTCTAACACAATGAAACTATCAATTTCATATTTAATCAACACAAACTTATTCATCATTAATATTATAACTCACAATATTTAACAACCAGGTCGTTCCTAAGAAAGAAAAGAGGGGGCTTTCCGATAAGGATTTCTCCTTATCGGCGCGTAATTAAACGACCAAACCTCTCATTGACAGAACTTCTAGACATTGTAAATATTGCAATTTAATAATATGAATAAATTTTCCGTCTCAATTATTGATTTAATAATATCTCATATTATGCAGATGATACTGTGACAATAATTGAATCAATAATATGAGAGATATGATGCAAAGAATTCTTGTAGTAATAATTGAGTAAAAACCGGAGTTACTTCTCACGTAAGCATCAATAATCAATACCGTGTGCTACTATGCAACCACGCGTATTACTGTACTTTTACTACCGAGTAGTTCAACAATTTTAACGGTAACACTTCCGCCGTTATTTTTATAAAAAGATAATTATGTCGTTTCTTACTACGAAAATACTTCCGTTGTGGGGTCCACCAATGATTGTGCCGTCGTAAGAATATTTCCTGTTAAAACGAATATTCCCCAACCAATCGAATATTATATAACCACTTGCTTACTTTGCAAAATTTATAAATATTACCCACAACTATAACATTATATCAAATCCACACCATAATATTCAAAAATATATTTTGAGAAAATTATTCTTTATTCATAAAAGTTGGGGTCTTACAACCTCCCCTTCTTATGAAATTTCATCCTCGAAATTAAAGTACGTACCTGGTATATCAAAGAGGTGAGGATATCTTGACTTCATCTCAGATTCTAACTCCTAGGTCATTTTCTCCACATGGTGGTTTCTCCACAAAACTTTGACTTGAGGTATAACCTTGGAGTGTAGAATATAATCCTTCTTATCAAAGATTTTAATAGGTAACTCTTCATATGTTAAATCTTCCTCTATCTCGTCTGGTTCTAGTTCACTAATATGGTTTGGGTCTTTCATATATTTACGTAACATAGATATGTGAAAAACGTTATGAACACGAGACATACTTGGCGGTAAGACGAGTCTATAGGCCACAGTCCTACTCGATCGAGGATTAAAAATGGGCCAATGAATCAAGGATTGAGCTTTCCTCTCTTTCCAAATCTCGTAACTCTTTTCCATGGAGCAACACGTAACAACACATGATCTCCAATATTGAATTCCACGTCCTTTCGATGAAGATCAGCATAGCTCTTTTGTCGATCTTGTGAGGTTTTTATACATTGTCGGATCGTTTGAATCTTTTCCGTAGTCATACGTACCAAATCCGGTCCCAACAATGTTGCTTCACCCACCTCATCCCAGCATACTGGAGAACGACACTTTCTTCCATACAACGCCTCAAATGGAGTCATGCCAATACTTGCTTGATAACTATTATTGTAGGAAAACTCCACCAATGGTAAGAACTTGTCCCAACTTCCCTTGAAGTCAAGGATACAAAGTCTTAATAAATATTCAAGAGTTTAAATAGTCCTTTTCTACTGCCCATCCGTTTGAGGATGATATGCCGAACTAAATCGTAAATCCGTGCCCATAGCTTTTTGCAAAATAACCCAAAATCGTGAAGTGAATCTTAGGTCTCGATCAAAAACTATGGATACTAGCATACCATGCAATCTTACAATCTCGTTTATGTACATACTAGTAAGACTTTCAAGTGTATAAGTTTTTCGTATCGATAAAAAATGAGTAGACTTGGTCAATCTATCAACAATAACCCAAATCACATCTATGCCTTGAGAAACCTTGGGAAGACCGATGCTTGAAATCCATGGTAATGTGCTCCCACTTCTATTCGGAATTTCAAGTGGTTGTAATGGACCTTTTGCACTTGATGCTCGCCGACTCGTTGACAAGTTAGACACCTTGATATAAACCCCGCTATCTCTCTCTTATTGCTCCACCAAAATGTATGTCAAGCGAATAATAAATAATAGAACCGGTCATGCAGAACGCACGCAGACATGATATTAAATGAATAATAAATAATGGAACCGTGTCATGCGTAACGCACAAACAGGATATTAAAACGAATACTAGAAGAATTTCACCATGTATGCAGACTTGCATAGGACAAAAGTTATTCCAACATAATAATAAAGAATGGAATAACAGAAGAATTTCACCATATATACGGTAGTCCGCTTATACAGGTTATTCCAACAGAATAATAAGGAATTGAATAACAATAGCTCTCTTCATGAATACAAAAGAAATAATACCATTTACCTCAAAAGAAGACTGGATACTGGAATAGTGAGGTAGCAGACTTCTCTTCTTCTTTCTCTCTATAATAATTGCTCTAAAGCTTCAGTGAATTTTTGAGAAATGAAGGAAGAATGAGTTTCTATTTATAGAAAAATATAGTTTTGATAATTGCACGTTTTGGGGCTCGAAATATTATAGTATAATATCTTCAACTTTTCTTTCATTTTTAATTTAGTCCTGCAAGTATTATCAAACTTGCACCACATCCCCTAATAGTAAATCATGTGAATCAATAGTAAATCATGTGACTCAATAGTTCTAAACATGTGAAAAAATTAATTACAGTATAGTACCTTCAACTATACCTCCATTTTTAACTTAGTCATGCAAGTATTATCAATCTTGCACCAACTCCCCTAATAGTACAAGAATGTGAATCAATAGTACACACATGTGAACAAATAGTTATAATCATGTGAATTAATAGTAATTAATTGCTCATTTATCCGATTAATTACCCGACTGGTCATTATAACTTCCAGACATCAATTAATATCAAAATAAATGTCGATTTCCACTAACACTAATAATCCCAACACAATGAAACTATCAATTTCATCTTTAATCAACACGAACTTATTCATCATTAATATTATAACTCACAATATTTAACAACCAAGTCGTTCCCAGGAAAGAGGGGGCTTTCCGATAAGGATTTCTCCTTATTGGCGCGCAATTAGGTGACCAAACTTCTCCTTGACAGAACTTCTAGACATTGTCAATATTGTAAATAATAATATGAATAACTTTTCTATCTCAATTATTGATTTAATAATATAACATATTATACAGATGATACTGTGACAATAATTGAATCAATAGTATGAGAGATATGATGCAATAATTACTGTAGCAATAATTGAGTATAACTGAGTGACTTCTTACGTAAGCATCAATAATCAATATCGTGTGCTACTATGCAACCACGCGTATTACTGTACTTTTACCACTGACTATTTTATGACAACTTGTTTACTTTAAAAAAATTTCACATATCACCCTTAACTTTAACCTTTTATCAATTTAACCATTTACTAAATAGAATAATTATAAGAAAATTGAATACTTTCATTTCATAAAATTCGGGGTCTCACAATCTCCCCTCCTTATGAAATTACGCCCTCGAAATTTACGTATCTGATAGTTTGAAGAGATGAGAATACCTTGTTTTCTTTTCGGATTGTACCTTCCCGGTTATTTCCTCTGTATCATGATTTTCCCATTTCTCATCTCCTGTATTTTAGATATCATTCTAGAATATTGTTTCAAAATAATGGTTAATTGACATATCACATATTATCCCTATAGTCTGATCGACCAATTAAATACCAAATAAACATAGATAGGTCATACTAGCGAAGGAATTCCTCGTCTCTCCCCTCCTAGTTCTTGTCTCACATCTCAGCCAGGGATCATATCCCTAAGCTTTGATACCAACTGTGACCCACATCCAGGACTTAGATAACACCTCACAATGATACCTATCAACTTGCCACCATTACTCACGGCGTCCCCTACGGAAAGTCTGGCTTTGGTGCATCCCAAGACTTGGAAGTCACCACATAAAGGCTCGGGGTTCTTTTCTATGGCTTTGATACCAACTGTGACGCCCCCAAAATAGGTATACATCACCCATCTTGAGTCTCCAGATACATGGTACAGAAATCAACTACAAACTTAATTATACAACTGTCGTGTCAAATACGACAAAACATAGCTGAGAGTTTACATGAATATTGCCTCATAGACAGTATACAAACTCAAATTCAATTCTCATTACACTTATTATCACACTAAGTAGTGAGGACTGCTATAGCCACCATATCGGACCATCACTCTGTTCCCCGACTCGTCCCAGCTATATTCTCATTTCCTGAAGAGAACAGTGAAATAAAAGGGTGAGCTCGACTAGCCTAGTAAGAAATATTATGACTAAGATAATACAGAATAAATTATCCTTAGGCTTCAACAGTGTTAAACTGATAAAATACAATAAACATCAAGTTTAACTACAGCGAAATAAGCAATCCATTAGAAGAGTCAAGTAGAACATAATGTCTACTATCTCCTCTAGATTAAAAGTCCATCGTTAATATTTTATTCCTGTAATACTCATCAATAGTTCTTTGTTATACCCAAGACAAAAAGAACTATCATCACCTGTCTTCACCTAAACCACCAAAGATTATAGTTAAATCCACAATTCATATTTATAATCATGTAAATCAACATTTTTTTCTTGCCACAAAGGCTTAATAGAACGTTTACTCAATATCCTTACCCCAAAGGCTAAAGATATTCAAATGTAATAACAATGATCATACCAATCAGTTGTCTACCTTTGCACTACGAGCCAAAGATATTCAACTATAAAACTAATGGTCATGATCATACCAATCAATTGTCTGTCAGTGCACTACGACATTCAACTGTTAATTAATGGTCATGATCCTGCCAATCACATCATCGAATTATCCATGCACTACGGGCCAAGGATATTCTTTATTATCACCAGTGGTTATGATCATGTCATACACCTGTCCATCTTTGCACGTAAGCCAAAAATATACAACTGTAAAACCAATAATCAACAGTCCATCTATGCACGTAAGCAAAGATGACTTTCATCACAATATAAACATAGGATGATGACAATGATATAAGCATTAATCAAACAAAATCAAGGATAAATATTAAAGACTTTAAATTTATCCAGAGTTTAAAAATATCCAAATTATCAACATGATATTGCTTTGTGGAGTAAAATTCAAGAATAATATTCATGTACCAAAAATAATTTAAACAGAAAAGAAATATATTTTTTGAATAAATAGTATCCCGTGAATAGTAACTCGTGAATAGTAACTCGTGAATAGTAACCCGTAAATAGTACTCCGTATTTGTACATAGTACCGTATACATAAATAATGTCATATACGTAAATAGTGCCATATACATGAATAGTGTCGTATATGTGAATAGTAACCTCGACACAAAAGATAAAGTTTCACAATAAAATCCATATCAATATTTATAACGCCTTAATCCAAATGTTATAAATCACTTAATAATCTCATAATCTAATATTACTAATATTATAATAATATTTTAATCACTTCTTAAACTTATAAACAATTTATTTCAATTGTTTACACTTTACCAAATAATGCATTTAATCATTCAAAATGCCATACTCATAAGATTTCATCACCAATGATAAAATCCCTCATCAAAATCAGCATATATACCCTATATAGGATTCTCAAGCCATAAAATCCTATTTTTCAATTTTGTTACTTCACATAACATATTTAATTCATTTACTCATAACTAGTTCATTTTCATGAAAATACCAAATCAGTCCTAAAATATTTCTTTTTCGGGATTTAATGAATATAGTTCCATATTGAACATATATTTTCGGAATTTTTAAAATTTATTTACAATTTTTATATTGCTAAGCTCGCTTAATATTTAGATATTTATCATAAATTGTACTTTTGTCCAAAAATTCCAAAATTTACAGGTATACTATACGTGATATATATGTACTCCTAATAAATATTTCACTAATTTGGGAGTTAACCACAAGGAGTTATAAGTGTTTACTTTTAAAATAGTCTTTTTCCATAAAATTCATAACTCTTAATCTATACATCCAAAAATCGCCATCTTTGGACACAATATATAAAACTTATCAAATTATCATTTCAAATTTTTTCATAATTTTTGAGGGATAGAAAAATTACGAAACTGCAAATGGATTTTCACCCACCATGCGGTAATCCACGTAGACAGATCATTTCTACAATTTAATAAGATTGAATATAAAGGATCATTCACCATGCATGCGGTAATCCACATAGACAGTTTATTCTAACAGAATAATAAATAATGGAATAATAGAAGAATTCACCATGCATGCGATATAGACCGCACGATGCAAGGATATTCCAATGTAATAATAAAAATAATGAAACAGGTTATGCGTAAGCGCACGCATGTGATATTCTGGATGAATAATAAATAATGGAACCAGGTCATGCGTAAACGCATAGACATGATATTCTGACAGAATAATAAAGAATGGAATAATAGTAGAATTTCACCATGTATGCGGTACTTGCGATGTATGTGTTATTCAACATAATAATAAAGAATGAAATAATGTAAGAATTTCACCATATATACGGTGAGTCTGCGATATCTGAGTTATTCCAATGAATAATAAGGAATGGAATAACAATAGTTTTTCTTGATGAATCTGAAAGAAATAATACCCCTTACCTCAAAAAGAAATTTGGATGAATGGAATAGTGAGGTAACAGACTTCTCTTCTTCTTTCTCTCTATAATTTCTCTCTATAATAATTGCTCTAAATCTTTAGTGAATTTTTGAGAAATGAAGGAAGAATGAGTGCGAGACCCCGAATTTTATGATTTCTATTTTCGTAAATAGTTAAATTGATAAAAGTTTAAAGATAAGGGTTATATGTGAAAATTTTTCAAAGTAGACAAGTTGTCATAAAATATCTGGTTACTATTCACTCTAGTATTATTCACTCGGGTATTTGGGGCACTTTTTGTGTCAGAGTACTATTTATGAGTTACTATTCACGAGTTACTATTCATGAGTTACTATTCACAGGGTACTATTCACCCAAAAATATATTTCTTTTCGGTACAAATCATTTTTGGGTACAATATTATTCCATGAAGAGATGTACTAATTTTTCAGATCGTTGGTTGAAATTATAATAGTAAATCAATTGTCACGGATGGTTTTAATGTTTGCCTGCAGGAAAGGGTAATATATATATATATATAATTATATTTTATTAGTTTTGTTTTATTATTAGTAATAAAACAGGAAACTTCTCTTTCCTAAGAAGGAACTGGTTGTCTAAGTTTTGTTTTATTATTAGTAATAAAACAGGAAACTTCTCTTTCTAAGAAGGATGCGGTTCTCTAAGTTTTGTTTTATTATTAGTAATAAACAGAAACTTTTCTTTCCTAGGAAGGATCTGATTGTCTCAGTTACTATTTAGTCCATTCTCCTATAAATAGAAGCTCATTCCTTCATTATTTCTTACGAATTCACTGAAACTCTAGAGAGAGAAACTGTAGAGAGAAATCTTCTTCTATAATCTTGAGCGTATTTCTTTAGGGTTTAAGAAAGCTTTGAGCGTAGTGCAAGTTTTCTTCAAAAATATCCTCGCCCTACCGTTGGAATACTCTTCTTTTTAAGGTAAGGGATATTATTATTATAGTAAGGAGTATTATTTCTTTCGTATTCATGAAGAGAGTTATTGTTATTCCATTCTTTATTATTATGTTGGAATAACCTGTTTATGTGAAGTATCGCATATATGGTCAAATTCTTCTATTATTCCATTCTTTATTATTATGTTGGAATAACCTGTTTATGCGAAGTATCACATACATGGTGAAATTCTTATATTCTTATATTCTTTATTATTATGTTGGAATAACATGTTTATGTGAAGTATCGCATACATGGTGAAATTCTTCTATTATTTCATTCTTTATTATTATGTTGAATAACTAATGCATACATGCAATCTCGCATACATGATGAAATTCTTCTATTATTTATTATTACGTTGGAATAACTCATGCATCAAGGCCTATCGCATGCATGGTGATTTCTGTTGTTCTTCCATTCTTTATTATTCTGTTGGAATATCATGTCGGTGCGTATTACGCCTGACCTGGTTCTATTATTTATTATTCTGTTGGAATAACCTATTCGCGCGGATTACGCACACATGGTGAAATTCTTCTGTTATTCCATTCTTTATTATTATGTTGGAATAACTTTATACCAAGAAATCGCATACATGGTGAAATTCTTTCATTATTCCATTCTTTTTATTAATCGTCGAATATCACATGCGTGCGTTTACGCATGACTGGTTCCATTCTTTATTATTCGTTTAATATCACGTGCGTATGCGATTACGCATGACCTGGTTCCATTATTTATTATTCTGTTGGAATAACCTGTCCATGCGGATTACGCGGTGATATTTTTCTGTTATTCCATTCTTTATTATAATGTTGGAATAACCTGTCTATGCGAAGTACTGCATACATGGTGAAATTCTTTTATTATTCCATTTTATATTATCTTTGTTGGCTATTGGTTTTACAGTTGTATTTCTTTGGCTGTCAGAAAAAGATGATATGTTGTTGAATATCTTTGGCACGTAGTGCAAAGATGATACGTTATTTGATAGCTTTGACCCATAGTGCGAAGATGGACGGTGTATGACATGATCATGACCACTAGTGATACTAACGAATATCCTTGGTCGTAGTGCATGGATAATTCAATGATGTGATTAAGCGGGATCATGACCATTAGTTAATGAGTTAAATGTCTTTTGGCAGTAGTGCAATCGATGAACAATTGATTAGTATGATCATGACCATTGTTTTTATAGTTGAATATCTTTGGCCCGTAGTGCAAAGATAGACAACTGATTGGTATGATCATTGTTATTACATTTGAATATCTTCAGCCTTTGGGGTAAGGATATTGAGTAAACGTTCTATTAAGTCTTTGTGGCAAGAAGGAAATGTTAATTCACATTATTATAAATATGAATTGTGAATTTAACTAACATCTTTGGTGGTTCAGGTGAAGACAAGTGTTGAAAGTTCTATTTGTCTTAAGTATAACAAAGAACTGTTAATGAGTATTACAGGAATAAAATATCAACGATAGACTTTTAATTTAGAGGAGATAGTAGACATTATGTTCTACTTGACTCTTCTAATGGATTGTTGATTCCGCTGCAATTATGGTTGAAAAGTTTTATCATCTACCATATGTTCTAAATCTCTGATTTATTATTGATGAAAGCTATTGATAATTTAATTATCTTTAGTCATGATATTCTTTATTGGGCTAGTTGTGCTCACCCTTTTTGCTTCATAATTCCTTTCAGGTAATAAGAGTGTAGCTGGGTCGAGCGGGGATAACAGGGAAATAGTGTGATGGTCCGAGACTGTCGAAGTTTCTCAATACATTATAAAATGGCATGACATACAACAGATAATTGTATTGAGGACCTAAAATGTGTGTATCATATTTTATACGTCACTTAATAATCGATTTTGGCGAACAATAATAGGGTGATGAGAACCCAACTTTGAAAGCGTCAAAAGTGCACCTCATTAGAATGAATATGATAGTAATCTTCTCGTTCTTCTTTGGGGTCTTAAAATTTTTGATACTGTATTTTATATGGCATTGTAACGATTTGAGTTTGGATACTGTCTACGAGACAATATTGTATTAAAACTCACAGCTTAACTATGGTCGTATTCTATACGACAGTTCAACAGTTGTATACATGAAGTTTGTATTTAATTTTTATAGTGTGATATCTGGCGACTCAGAATGGGTCGTGTATACCTATTTTGGGGGCGTCACAAATTGTATCAGAGCTTAGGGATATGGTCGCTGGCGGAGATAAGAGTCTAGAACTAGGAGGGGAGAGACGAGTTATATACTTCGCTAGTGTGTGACTTACCTAAGCTGAAATTGTTTACTTGATAAGTTGACAAATCTTGATATGTTAATTAACCTTTATTTTGAAGATATATTCTAGAATGATATCTAAAATAAAGGAGATGAGCAATCATGATAGAGAGGAAATAATCGGGAAGGTACAATCCGAAAAGAAAGCAAGGTATTCTCATCTCTTCGAATATCAGGTATGTACGTAAATTTCGAGGGCGAAATTTCATAAGGAGGGGAGATTGTGAGACCCCAAATTTTATGAAATAAAAGTATTCAATTTTTTTATTTTGGTAAATAGTTAAATTGATAAAAGTTTAAAGTTAAGGGTAATATGTGAAAATTTTTCAAAGTAGACAAGTTGTCATAAAATACCCGGTTACTATTCACTCTAGTATTATTCACTCGGGTATTTGGGGCACTTTTTGTTTCGGAGTACTATTCACGAGTTACTATTCACGAGTTACTATTCATGAGTTACTATTCATGAGTTATTATTCATGAGTTACTATTCACGGGGTACTATTCACCCGAAAAATATATTTCTTTTCGGTCCAAATCATTTTTGGGTACAATATTATTTCATGAAGAGATGTACTAATTTTTCAGACCGTTGGTTGAAATTATAATAGTAAATCAGTTGTCACAGATGGTTTTAATGTTTTCCTGCAGGAAAGGGTAATATATATAATTATATTTTATTAGTTTTATTTTATTATTAGTAATAAAACAGGAAACTTCTCTTTCCTAAGAAGGAACTGGTTGTCTAAGTTTTGTTTTATTATTAGTAATAAAACAGGAAACTTCTTTTTCCTAAGAAGGATCTGGTTCTCTAAGTTTTGTTTTATTATTAGTAATAAAACAGGAAACTTTTCCTTTCCTAGGAAGGATCTGATTGTCTCAGTTACTATTTAGTCCATTCTCTTATAAATAGAATCTCATTCCTTCATTATTTCTTACGAATTCACTTAAACTCTAGAGAGAGAAACTGTAGAGAGAACTCTTCTTCTATAATCTTGAGCGTATTTCTTTAGAGTTTAAGAAAGCTTTGAGCGTAGTGCAAGTTTTCGTCAAAAATATCCTCGCCCTACCGTCGGAATACTCTTCTTTTTAAGGTAAGGGATATTATTATTATAGTAAGGAGTATTATTTCTTTCGTATTCATGAAGAGAGTTATTGTTATTCCATTCTTTATTATTAAGTTGGAATAACGTGTTTATGCGAAGTATCGCATACATGGTGAAATTCTTCTATTATTCCATTCTTTATTATTATGTTGGAATAACCTGTTTATGCGAAGTATCGCATACATGGTGAAATTCTTATATTATTCTATTCTTTATTATTATGTTGGAATAACATGTTTATGCGAAGTATCGCATACATGGTGAAATTCTTCTATTATTCCATTCTTTATTATTATGTTGGAATAACCTGTCTATGCGAAGTACTACATACATGGTGAAATTCTTCTATTATTTTATTATTTATTATTACATTGGAATAACTTTTATCGTCATGCGATCTATCGCATGCATGGTGATTTCGTTGTTATTCCATTCTTTATTATTACGTTGGAATATCCTCCGCTCGGTCGTGACACGCTGACCTAGTTCCATTATTTATTATTTTGTTGGAATAACCTGTCCGTGCGGATTATGTGAGGCCCCCAAAATAGGTATACATCACCCACGTTGCATGAGAACACATCCTAACCCTTTGCCTGAAGCATCGCTGTAGATAACAAATCCATCCGAACCAGATGGTATTGTTAGAACAGGTGCCGAAATAAGTCTCCTCTTAAGCTCTTGGAAACTCTTCTCGCATTCTTTGCTCCAAGCGAATTTTGTATCCTTACGAAGTTATTTGGGTTAATGGAGTAGCGATTCGAGAAAACCCTTCCACGAATCTCCGATAATAACCCATTAAGCCAAAAAAACTACGTACTTTAGTCACCGACTTTGGTTGCTCCCAACTTTGTATTGCTTCAATCTTCACGGATCAATGATTCTCCATGTTTCGACACCACGTGCCCAAGGAATGCTACTTCTCAAGCCGTAACTCGCATTTCTTCAACTTGGCATAAAGCTTGTTTTCACGAAGCCTTTGGAGTACAAATACCTTCAAATGGTGCTCATGATCTTCACGACTTTTGGAATATATGAGGATGTCATCAATAAAGACAACAACGAATTGATCCAAATATTCCTTGAATACTTGATTCATCATATCCATGAAAGCAAGCAGGAGCATTAGTCAATCCGAAAGACATGACTAAGAATTCATAATGCCCGTCTAGGAGTTCTAAATGTAGTCTTTGGAATATCCTCGGTTCTAATCTTTAGTGATGATATCCGAAGCGAAGATCGATCTTTGAAAAAATTGTGCCCTTGCAATTTGGTCAAATAAGTCATCAATACGAGGTAGAGGATACCTATTCTTGATGGTGACATGGTTCAATTCCCGATAGTCAATACAAAGTCGCATAGTCCCGTCTTTCTTCTTTACGAATAAAACAAGAGCACCCCAAGGAGATGTACTAGGACGAATGAAACCGATGTCCAACAGCTCTTGTAGTTGGACCTTTAACTCCTGAAGTTCAATAGGAGCCATTCGATATGGGGTTTTAGAAATGGGCTTGGTACCAGGTTCAAGATCAATAAAAAATTCAACTTCACGTTCCGGGGTAGACCGGGAAGTTCTTTAGGAAATACGTCAGGAAAGTCAATAACAACAGGAATATTATTCAAATCTGACGTGTCTTTATTCAAATCCATAACATGAGCTATGAAAGCTTGACATCCGTTTTTCAATAAACGAATAGCTTTATGATTAGATATGACAGTGATTGATTTTAATGGTTTAGTTGCTTGAATTTGTACAACAGGTTGGTTAGGAATATGAAAACTAACAACCTTACGAAAACAATCAATTTTGGCATGATGAGTAGTTAACCAATAAATCCCTAAAATCACATCAAAAGCAAGTATCTTTAAAGAGATAAGGTCACAGATAAGGTGATGGTGCCAACTTGAATCAAACAAGATTTATAAGCGATGGATGTGATGAAAGTTTCTCTAACGGAGTTTCCATGAGATAGGTCAAAGTCTAATTTCTCCTGAGTCAAGTTTAAACGTTGAGCACAAGTAGAGAGATAAATGAATGGGTAGCACCTAGGTATCAAGTAAGGTATAAACTTCGCAAGAATTTATAAATAGCTTACCCGTGATCACATCGTTTGGGTTCCTCGCATTTTGACGATCCACAACAAACGCTCTTCCAGGAACCATCGACTTTGACTTTTCTAGGATGTCTTTTAAGTCACCGTCCCCATTGAACTAGGGTTTCGCTACTGCATAAATCTCGGCGATATGTCCTTCATTTTCATAATTATAGCATACCTTGAACTGTTGTGGGCGTTTTTGGTGATATGTCCCTCTATCCCGCATTTATAGTTTATGACCGGTGGTTCGTTCTCCTCCCTTAGAACCGATTGTCACGCCAAGACCGCTGTCGTCTTCACATGGTCGTTATTAAATCTCCTCTTTTTAAAATCTCCTCCGACTCGCTTTTTTATTCTCATGGCTATGATTACCACCAGAGTGGTTACCATTTTTGTCCGTCTTTTTCTTTCTCCATTTGGTTATCATTTTTTTTGTTGATCTTTGTGGACGCCCCCAAAATTAGGTATCGTCACCCATCTTGGGCTTCAGGTCGCCACTTACATGGTACATAAATTCAAATACAACTTACTAATATAAGCGTAGGTACAATACGACATAAAGCGTGAGTTTGAATACAAATATTGTCTACTAGATATTATACAAACTCAAAAGGAGTCCTCATTACAACTATTATCACACTATTTCACGAATAGTGAGGACTACTAATGCTATCCTCTCGGACCATTACTTCGTTCCCGACTCGTCTCCTATGTTCTCATTTCATGAAGAGAACAAAGGAAAGAAAGGGTGAGCTCAACTAGCCCAAGAAGAAATATTATGACTAAGATAATGCGAATAAATTATCATTAGCCTTCAACAAATGTTAAACCGATAAAATACAATAGACAAACGGTTTTAATCGCGCAAGGAATAAGCAATCCATTAAAAGAGTCAAGTAGAGAATAAAGTCTACTATCTTTTAGGTTTTAAAAGGTTTTCATCAATTTTATCATTTGAGACTCGACAATAAATAAACCACCACATCTAATCATCCTCGCATTACCGCGGTCAAGGATTTTCATCAAGTTATCAATGGTCATGACTATACCGAATCACCCCTGGTCATAATCATACCAAAAACTATCCATCACCGCATTACACGAAGCCACCGAGGACTTTTGTCACATCATTTATATCAAGTCATGATTATCTTAGAATGATCCTGGTCATAATCATACTAAGTTCATCTATGCACGTAAGCCAAAGATAACATAATATAACATGAGGATGATGACAATGACATAATAATTCAATAAAACAAGTTCAAGAATTATTTAATCCATGAATTATTAACGTCAAATTGTCAACATAATCTTCGTTTCATAGAGTAAAATTCAAGAATGATCGGAAGAATATTTCCGTGAAAGATCTTTGGATGAAACGCAAATATCAAGGATATTCTACTAATTTCATGGAGTATAGAAGTCAAAGTTTTAACCAATTGGGTATAATAAAGAATGGAATAACAAAAGAAATCACCATGCATGCGGTATTTCAGATGACAAAGTTATTCCAATGTAATAATAATAATAACGGAAACGGTCGGTGAAATTCACACCGCAAGCGGGATGTTCCAATGAGAATAATAAAGATGGAACTGCATCCGGTGTAAAACACATACGATAGGATATTCCAATGGAAGAATGATAAAGCGGAACCAGTGTCGTGTAAAACACATGCGATGAGGATGTTCCAGCAGAATAATAAAAGCGGAACTGTGTCCGGTGTAAAACACATGCATGGATGTTCCAATGTAATAATAGAAGAATGTCACCAAGTATAGGGTAAATCAGCAGATACAAAGTTATTCCAATGTAATAATAAGCAATGGAATAACATAAGGATTTCACCAAGTATAGGGTATCACAGATATCTGAGGTTATGTATAGGGTATGCCACTTTTACAAAGTTATTCCAATGTAATAATAATGAATGGAATAATGTAAGTTCTCTTCAAGAAGAAAGAATAACACCCTTACCGTAAAAGAACCTGAATATAGAAGTAGTGAAGTAGCGAGAATACTCTTCTTCTTTCTATAACTTTTCTCTATATAGCTTCTCTCTATAATTTTCTCTCTAGAGTTTCAATGAATTAAGTAAGAAAATAATGAAGGAATGAGCTTCATTTATAGGAAAATGGAATGCATAAGTAACTAATCCATGAACGGTCCAGATTGATTTACTTTAATCGACGGTCCATATTTAAAGAAAAATCTTTTAAATAAAATATAATATATTCTATTTATATAAAAACATTTTACTATGCAAACACTATGCAATACTATGCAAAACACTATGCAAAATACTATGCAACACTATGCATAATAAAATATAATATATTCTATTTATAGAATAACTTTAATAAAGTATTCTATTTTATATAAAAGATGTTTCGCTTTTATTACGTTAATAATACTGAATAAAACAAAATGTCATTATCGCTATAATAAATCATATTATTAATCGACAATAATGGAATCAAACCGGAGTGACTTCTCACATAGGCATCAATAATCAATACCGTGTAAAGCTACTTATGCAACCACACGACATCGTACTTTTACTACTGAGTAGTTCAACAAGATCACCAGTAAAACTTCCGCCGTTATTTTAATAAAATATTTTTGTCGTTTTCTCAATCCAAACAATAATTACATTATTGGGGTCCACCAATGATTGAGCCGTTGTACGAATATTCCCTGCTAAACCGAATATTCCCCGACCAATCGAATATAATATAACCACTTGCATACTTTGCAAAATTTATAAATACTACCCACAACTATAATATTATCTTAAATTCACACCATAATATTAAAAAATTATTTTAACAAAATTTAAATCTTTATTGATAAAATCTGGGGTCTCACAATCTCCCCTCCTTATGGAATTTCGCCCTCGAAATTAGGGTACGTACTTGATATGATAAAGAGATGAGGATACCTTGAATACCTTTATCGTTGAAAATGTTAAGTTCATCTTTGCAATCCGGCCAAAGATATTCATTTAACAATTCATCTTTGCACTACAAGCCAAAGATATATAACTGTAAAACCAATAATACTGAGACTTAGCTTAATAGTATCACGACCACGAATTATCCATGCACTACTGGCCAAGGATATTCGTGTTTTCAATTCTGATCATGATTATACCGAATAATCCGTGGTCATAATCATACCAAGTCTATCAATGCACTACTACTAAAGATGACTTTTACCACATCCATGAATTAATATTTCATTTGAGACTCATTCAATAATTAATCCATATCATCGAATCATCCCCGCACTACGTGCCAAGGATATTCATTAGTATCACGACCATTTAATTATCCATGCACTACTACCAAAGATAATTGTGTATTGATAAGATCACGACCACAAATTATCCATGCACTACTACCAAAGATAATTGTGTATTCATTAGTATCACGACCACAAATTATCCATGCACTACTACCAAAGATAATTGTGTATTCATTAGTATCACGACCACAAATTATCCATGCACTACTACCAAAGATAATTGTGTATTCATTAAGATCACGACCACAAATTATCCATGCACTACTACCAAAGATAATTGTGTATTCATTAGTATCACGACCACAAATTATCCATGCACTACTACCAAAGATAATTGTGTATTCATTAGTATCACGACCATAAATTATCCATGCACTACTACCAAAGATAATTGTGTATTCATTAGTATCACGACCACAAATTATCCATGCACTACTACCAAAGATAATTGTGTATTCATTAGTATCACGACCACAAATTATCCATGCACTACGGCCAAAGATAATTGTGTATTCAATTACTAAGTTATGATTATACCGAACAATCCTCGGTCATAATCATACCAAGTCCATCTACGCACCACAGCCACGTATGGATTACTTTCAACATAATATAAGCGTGAGGATAATGATATAAAGAATCAATCAAATGAGATAAAGGATAAATATTAAACATTTATAATATAATTTATCCAGATTCAAGAATATCCCCATGTTTTCAATCACTTAATAATCTCATAATCTAATATCATTAATATTATAACAATATTTTAATCACTTCTTAAATTTATAAACAATTTATCTTAACATTTACGCTTTACCATATAATGCATTTAATCATTCAAAATGCCATACTCATAAGATATCATCACCAATTATCAAATCTCTCAAAAAATATGCATATACTCTATATAGGATTCTCTAGCCATAAAATCCTATTTTCAACTTTGTTACTTCACATAACATATTTAACTCATATGTTCAGAATTAAACTATTTTCATGAAAAATACTAACTCAGTCCCAAAAATATTTCTTTTCTGGGATTTAGCATAATATAGTCCCATGATGAAAATATATTTTTCTCGAAATTTTAAAATTCATTTACTATTTTTCAAAATTAATTTCTAATTAATTCCTTAAGAAATTAGCTACCTCAAGTTTAACTCCAAAAATTCCCAAATCTTGGCAGGACCTTACACATGTTATCGTGAGCTTCAGTTTAAATTTCATGGTCATCGGAGTTATAGAACTCCGGTTATAGCGTCATCGAAAAAACCTAAATATTGAAATAGTCATAACTTGCTCATTTTAAGTCGAATGAGCTCATTTTTGGACAGGAGGTACTTTATACCATATACTTTCATGTCCCAAAACCCAGAATTTTTCTCATAATTTAAGTGGCCGAAACAGTCCCTTAAAGTTTCTGGGCAGTAGCATTTTCGAAATTTACAGCTTTGGCCTCATTTGCCAAAATCAGTCCACACACAAAAATCTACAACACCTTTTCCAGTAATTCCACTTGGATTAGTTAGGTAACTCATAGATCTAACTCTAGAACTTGACCATACTCAAAAATTCAAAATATAATAAGAGATATGGTCAATTGAATTTCATGTTACGTTTTCACCAAAAAAATCGATTTTCAACTCTTTGTGATTTCTAAGAAACTTTCATTTTTCACATAATAACCAACATAACTCATCATAACACTTACTAATACTTCATATACCCATGATTTTCATTAGTCCAATGCTTTTATTATGACTTTCATCATAATCCACGAAATGATCCTTTTAGTTGAAGAAATATTTGAGAGTTTAAGAAATGGGTTTTTTATCTTTGGGGTCAATACAAAATTCGATTTCACGCCTAGGGTAGGCTAGGAAATCTTCAAGAATACGCCAGAAATTTATTAATAATAGAAATATCATTCAACATCTTGTGACTCTCATCCAAGACTTGGATAGTACGTCACATTGATACCAACTGTGACTTCTATCCCTTAACCTAGATAGCACCTCACAATGATACCTATAACCTTGCCATCTTCATTCACGATGTCGCCTCTGTAAAGTCCGCTTCGGGTGCATTCCACACAAGGAAGTCAACAACGAAAGGTTCGGGCTCTTTACTTATGGCTTGATATAATGGTGATTAACTTTAGGGTTTGGTTACTTTGAATTGTGATAACAAAGTTGGTTATGAATATAAAAGCTAACAACCTTACGAAAAGCATAATGAGTAGTTAATCAATCATTTTCAAAAATTACCTCAAAGGCAAGTATTTTCAAAGAGTTAAGATCGACAGGTAACGTGAAAGTGTTTATTTGAAAAAAACAAGATTAATAAACAGTGGAGGTAACGAAGGTTTCTCCCAACGAAGTTTCAACCAATAAGTTAAAGTCTAACTTCTCCGGAGTCAAATTTAAATGTTGAACGCAAGCAAGCGAGATAAAATAATGGGTAGAACCGGTATCTTATAAGGTATAGACTTCACAAGAATTTATAATTAACTAACCCGTGCTAACTTCGTTCGAGTCACTTGCTTTTTAAGAAGTCATGAAAAACGCTCTTCATGAAACCACCGACTTTGTTTTATCCGTATCCGCCTTTGGTGCCACCGTCGCCCAAATTGGACTTGACTTTGGTGTAACGACAAAATCGAGCTAAATGACCTTCTCTTCTTGAAATTTCCACTTCTATTATCTTGGCCATGATTACCACCGAAGTGGTTACCATTCTTGGCATGATAATTTCTCCCACGATGGTCATCATTGTTCCGATGGTCGTTATCGCCGGTATGATTATTATCGTGTTGTTGGTCGTTACCTTTTGGTTGAGCTGACTCATTATCGCGCTCCAATAACCGAGCCCTATTCACAACATCTAAATACAAACATTGTCACAAAACAAGGGTTAATTAACATGCAACATATTATCACTATACTCTGACCGACCAATCAAATACCAAATAAACTTAGGTAGGTCATACTAGCGAAGGAATTCCCGCTCTCTCCCTCCTAGTACTATTCTCACATCCCAGCCGTGGATCATATCCCTAAGCTCGATACCAACCGTGACGACCCCAAAAATTAGGTATATCGCCACCCATCTTGGGTCGCCACTTACATGGTACATAAATTCAAATACAACTTACTAATATAAGCGCCGTGTATAATACGACATAAAGCGTGAGTTTGAATACAAATATTGTCTACTAGATATTATACAAACTCAAAAGGAGTCCTCATTACAACTATTATCACACTATTTCACGTAATAGTGAGGACTACTAATGCTATCCTCTCGACCATTACTTCGTTCCCCGACTCGTCCCGGCCTATGTTCTCATTTCATGAAGAGAACGGTGAAAGAAAGGTGAGCTCAACTAGCCCAAGAAGAAATATTATGACTAAGATAATGCAGAATAAATTATCATTAGCCTTCAACAAAGTGTTAAACCGATAAAATACAATAGACAACCGGTTTAAGCTGCGGTGAATAAGCAATCCATTAAAAGAGTCAAGTAGAGAATAAAGTCTACTATCTTTTAGGTTTTAAAAGGTTTTCATCAATTTTTATCGCCGAGACTCATTTTAATAAATAAACCACACGACATCTAATCATCCTCGTACCACGGCCAAGGATTTTCATCAAGTTATCAATGGTCATGACTATACCGAATCACCCCCGGTCATAATCATACCAAAACTATCCATCATCGCATTACATGTGCCACCGAGGACTTTTGTCACATCATTTATATCAAGTCATGATTATACCGAATGATCCCTGGTCATAATCATACTAAGTTCATCTATGCACGTAAGCCAAAGATAACATAATATAACATAAGGATGATGACAATGACATAATAATTCAATAAAACAAGTTCAAGAATTATTTAATCCATGAATTATTAATGTCCAAATTGTCAACATAATACTGTTTCATAGAGTAAAATTCAAGAATGATCAGAAGAATATTTCCGTGAAAAGATACTGGATGAAACGCAAATATCAAGGATATTCTACTAATTTCATGGAGTATAGAAGTCAAAGTTTTAACCAACTGGGTATAATAAAGAATGGAATAACAAAAGAAATCACCATGCATGCGGTACTTCAGATAGACAAAGTTATTCCAATGTAATAATAATAACGGAACCAGTCGTGAAATTCACAACCGCTGTGATATTCCAATGTAATAATAAAGATGGAACGGATCAGGTGTAAAACACACGATAGGATATTCCAATGAATGATAAAGGCGGAACCAGTCCGGTGTAAAACACATGCATGTGATGTTCCAGCGAGTAATAATAAAAGCGGAACAGTGTCGGTGTAAAACACATGCATGTGATGTTCCAACAGTAATAATAGAAGAATGTCACCAAGTATAGGTAAATCGTGATACAAAGTTATTCCAATGAATAATAAGCAATGGAATAACATAAGGATTTCACCAAGTATAGGGTATGCTGGCGATATATAAAAGTTATGTATAGGGTATGCCACTTTTACAAAAGTTATTCCAATGTAATAATAATGAATGGAATAATGAAGTTCTCTTCAAGAAGAAAGAATAACACCCTTACCGTAAAAGAATGAATATAGAAGTAGTGAAGTAGTTAGTAATACTCTTCTTCTTTCTATAACTTTCTCTCTATAGCTTCTCTCTATAATTTCTCTCTCTAGAGTTTCAATGAATTCGTAAGAAAATAATGAAGGAATGAGCTTCTATTTATAGGAAAATGGAATGCATAGTAACTAATCCATGAACGGTCCAGATTGATTTACTTTAATCTGACGGTCCATATTTAAAGAAAAATCTTTTAAATAAAATATAATATATTCTATTTATATAAAAACATTTTACTATGCAATACTATGCAAAACACTATGCAAAATACTATGCAACACTATGCATAATAAAATATAATATATTCTATTTATAGAATAACTTTAATAAAGTATTCTATTTTATATAAAAAGATGTTTCTCTTTTATTACGTTAATAATACTGAATAAAACAAAATGTCATTATCGCTTATAATAAATCATATTATTAATCGATAATAATGGAATCAAAATGAGTGACTTCTCACATAGGCATCAATAATCAATACCGCGGTGCTACTACGCAACCACACGTGACATCTTTGTTTTTACTACCGAGTAGTTCAACAAAGATTAATCCAGTAAAACTTCCGCCGTTATTTTAATAAAATATTTTGTCGTTTTCTCAATCCGACAATAATTCATTGCTAGGGTCCACCAATGATTGGTAGTTGTCACTAATATTCCCCGCTAAACCGAATATTCCCCACCAATCGAATATAATATAACCACTTGCATACTTTGCAAAATTTATAAATACTACCCACAACTATAATATTATCTTAAATTCACACCATAATATTAAAAATTATTTTAACAAAATTTAAATCTTTATTGATAAAATCTGGGTCTCACAACCTGCTATCTCCCAGATTATCCTCGGTTGTGGTCCCTCGGTTGACCGTATTTCGTTATCTCGCTTCTAATAATTGAGCCCCTCTTACAACATCCGAATAGAGAGAAAATTTATGAGAAATGAGATATCGACGTACGCCGGGTTTCAAACCTTTAAGAAACATCCGCGTCATACATTCCTCGTTCTCCACCAAATGAGGTGCAAACCGGATAACTCTACAAACTTTGCCTCGTGACTTCGGAACCGTCATGTTATTCTCGCTCCAATCTAATAAACTCCACTTCCTTCATATGAGCTAACACTTTCGGGAAAGTATTTGTCATTAAATAGTTCTCAAATGTCTCCCAAGACATCTTTGGCCGAAGCGCAATTTGGATGGGTACGCTTCACGACTCTCCACCAAGATCCGCTCATTCATTACGGAACATAAAGGTGGCGAATGACACCTTCTCGCTTCCTCCGTGCATCCCAAGACATCGAATATCTTAGTGATTTGTTTGACCCACGCCTCGCCTTTAATCGGATCCCGCTTTCCCTGCACTCGGTGGTCCCAACTCTTTGAACCGCTTGGTTGTGACAACCCATGAATTGCTATCATTTCCTCCTCGTATTTTGAACACGAGTCTCCTCATCCGATTTTGCATGAATCGCAAAAGCTTCTAAACATCCCTCGTTCATCATCCGCTTAGTGGTGTTGTTCATAGGAGGAACATTGCCACTGTTGCACGCTCTCCTCGTTGGTGAGTACAAAGCGTCTCCACGGTCTCATTTCCATCATTAATATTCTCAATCGACATTCTCAAATACTATCATAAAACAAGGGTTAATTAAGGGAATCAATATATCACATAATATCCCTATATCTTGACCAACTAACAAATAAGCTTAGGTAGGACACACTAGCGAAGGATTTACTCTCTCTCCCTCTTAGTTCTATTCCCGATCTCCGCCAGAGATCATATCCCTAAGCTCGATACCAACCGTGACGCCCCCAAAATAGGTATACATCACCCATTCCGAGTTGTCAATACATGGTATGTAAACAACTACAACTTTATTATTACAACAAGAAACTGTGAGTTTGAATACAAATATTATCTTCTAGACAATATCTATACTCAAATAAATCCTCATCACATTTATTGATACATTATTTTACAAAAATGGTGAGGACTACTAAACAACTCTCTCTGAACCTTCATTCCATACCCCAGACTGCATACTCGCTATATTCTCGCCTCCCGAGAAGAAAAATGGAACAAAAAGGAAAAGGGTGAGCTCAACTAGCCGGTAAAGAATATTATGACTAAGATAATATACAACAAATTATCGTTAGTCTTCAACAGGGAAAATCTAATAGAATACAATAGACAACAAGTTTTAAATCAATATTCGCAATGAAATAATAATTCATTAGAAGAGTTAAGTAGAGAATGCAAACTACTATCTTCTATGTATGAATTTAAAAGTTCATCGTCTATCTTTTATCCCTGTAACATCAATCAATATATATCCTGGAATCAAATATTCATCTTTTGCACTCTGAGCCAAAGATATTAATCGATTACCGGGTCATGTTCATCTAAACACTGTTCATCTTTGCACTACGGCCAAAGATATTCATCAGAAATCATTCATCTTTGCACTACAAGCCAAAAATATTCAATAATATTATCATTTAAGATCGAGGATGATGAAAAATATTTTTGAAGAAACGAATCCAAGTGAAACAAAATGACAAGGATTAAGGATTAAGGATTCAGTATTTTTGTTTTATCCATGTCCAAAAATACCTCAAAAATAATCATAGTGGTGTAAAATTCAAGAATGATCAAAACATGGATACAATCAAAGCTAGTATCCACAATAGATATTTTAGACTTAAAAGGAAAATTTTTATTTTTCGATGAATAAGGCAGTATTCGTGAAATAGTGTCAGATATCGTGAATAGTGCCGTATATCGTGAATAAGAAACTCAGACACCAAAAGTTCTAAATTTGATAAAAACTTCAGATCAATATTTCAAAGATAATGATATTGAAGAAATAATATCATTACGAAAAAAAATAATATCCCTTACCTCGAAAGATCAAGTCTTTAAATTTAAACAGGATATAAAGGCTATGACTTGAACTTGCACCTTATAGCAATACTCAAAATATACTCAAAATACTCACAAGAATACGCTCGATAATATAGAAAGAGAAAACTTCAGTTTCTGGTGTGATTTTCAATTCTAACCTAAGCACCCTATTTATAGGAAAATGCTTAGAACACCAAAATAGAAAATTTATTAAATATTATTATATTTTTCCAAAATCTCATACGCACACTTCTTCCAACTGATTTCAGCCTCTATCACATGTTACATAAGGGCCTCAAAATGAAAAACACGTTTTTGTAATTAAAAATATTTTAAACTTCCAAAAATCAATTATTTCGGAGCTTCGGAATTTCAATAATTCACAATAAATAGCCCTTTTGTCAGAAAATTCGAATCTCACAAATTTTTATAGGAAATTCCATTATCTACAACTTTGCAGAAGGAAGTTTTTCCAAATTCCAAAATGTAAATTGACCGAAATCCACAAACCAAGCGATTTTATGTTTATAATCAAATTTCATCAAGAAATGGGGTCCACCGACACATAAAACATGTTTTAAATATTTTTGGTAACAAAAATACTCCTCCTTCATATATACTCATATATCCCACATTCATCATAAAAATATAATCATTATTATATTATTAAAATATAATAATATATTTAAATGAATTATTTTATTAGAAAAAGATAAAATTTCAATTTTCAACAATTGTCACATTAAAAATTTTCTCCATCTATATCCACATAAAATCAATATTTTTTTCATCATATGAATTAATAATTAATTATTCACAAATAATATTACAGAATCACAATATTGACAACCATGCAGTTCCTAGGAAAGAGGGGGCTTTCCAATAAGAATTTCTCCTTACTGGCGCGCAATTAGGTGACCAAACCTCTCATTAGACAGAACTTTCTAAACATTGCCAATAATGTTATCTAATAATATTATTCAGATAATATGAATTATTACTCGATAATGAAAAATATTGTGTAATGACAATTATTGAAACAACAAAAGAATATAAAATATCAACACAAAGAATTATTAAATCAATAAAATAAAATACTAAGCAAGAATTATCGTAACCATTATGAGTAGTGCCTTCTTACGTAAGAATCAATAATTGGTGCAATACTGTGTGCTATTGTGTGTTAACCACCGAGTATTTTAACAGTATTAACGGTAACAACTACGCCGTTATTTTTAAACAACTTATATTTGTTGTTTTCTTCATCCAATCGCTTCAAGTTATGGGGCCCATATATGGTTCTTGTCAGTATTTAATATTCCCCGAAAAGATTTAATATTCCACGACCAAACGAATATTCCCAAACAACAATGAATATTTTATAACCACTTGCTTATTTTGAAATATTTATGTATTTTACCCATAACTATCCACATTAATCAAATCAACCCTTACTAATTAAAAAAAATAATAGAGGAAAATAAATTTCATTTATTAATTATTTGGGGTCTTACAGATTACGCACGCATGGTGAAATTCTTCTGCTATTCCATTCTTTATTATTATATTGGAATAACCTGTCCATGCGAAGTACTGCATACATGGTGAAATTCTTTTATTATTCCATTCTTTATTATTCTCGTTTAATATATCACATGCATGCGTTACATGCATGAATTGATTCCATTCTTTATTATTTCGTTTAATATCACATTCGTATGCGATTACGCATTTAATTCGGGTTCTATTATTTATTATTCGTTGAATAACTTCGTCGTCGTGCGCGGATTACGCACGCATGGTAAAATTCTTCTGTTATTTCATTCTTTATTATTATGTTGGAATAACCTGTCTATGCGAAGTACTGCATACATGGTGAAATTCATTTATTATTTCATTCTTTATTATACTGTTGGTTATTGGTTTTACAGTTGTATGTCTTTGGCCTGTAGTGTAAAGATGATTTATTGTTTGATAGCTTTGACTCGTAGTGCGAAGATGGACAGGTGTATGACATGATCATGACCACTAGTGATACTAACGAATATCCTTGGTCGTAGTGCATGGATAATTCAATGATGTGATTGGCAGGATCATCACCATTAGTTAACAGTTGAATGTCTTTGGCCGTAGTGCACTGACAGGCAATTGATTGGTATGATCATGACTATTGTTTTTATAGTTGAATATCTTTGGCGTGTAGTAAAAGATAGACAAACCGATTGGTATGATCATTGTTATTACATTTGAATATCTTCAGCCTTTGGGGTAAGGATATTGAGTAAACATTCTATTAAGTCTTTGTGGCAAGAAGGAACTGTTAATTCACATTATTATAAATATGAATTGTGAATTTAACTAACATCTTTGGTGGTTCAGGTGAAGACAAGTGTTGAAAGTTCTATTTGTCTTAAGTATAACAAAGAACTGTTAATGAGTATTACAGGAATAAAATATCAACGATGGATTTTTAATTTAGAGGAGATAGTAGACATTATGTTCTACTTGACTCTTCTAGTGGATTATTGATTCCGCTGCAATTATGGTTGAAAAGTTTTATCATCTACCATATGTTCTAAATCTCTGATTTATTATTGATGAAAGCTATTGATAATTTAATTATCTTTAGTCATGATATTCTTTCTTCGGTTAGTTGTGCTCACCCTTTTTGCTTCACAATTCCTTTCGTGTAATAAGAGTGTAGCCGGGTCGAAAATGGGGATAACAGGAAATAGTGTGATGGTGCAAATCGTCGAAGTTTCTCAATACATTATAAAATGGCATGACATGCAACAGATAATTGTATTGAGGACCTAAGATCTGTGTGTCGTATTTTATACGTTACTTAATAATTGATTTTGGTGAACAACAATAGGGTGATGAGAACCCGACTTTGAAAGCGTTAAAAGTGCACCTCATTAGAGTGAATATGATAGTAATCTTCTCGTTCTTCTTTGGGGTCTTAAAATTTTTGTTCTTCAGATTTTATATGGCATTGTAACAATTTGAGTTTGGATCCGCTCTACGTAGACAATATTGTATTAAAACTCACAACTTAATCGTGGTCGTATTCTATCTGACGCTCAACAACAGATACATGAAGTTTGTATTTGATTTTTATAGTGTGATATCTGGCGACTCAGAATGGGTCGTGTATACCTATTTTGGGGGCGTCACAATGAGCTTCTATTTATAGGAAAATATAGTTTCGATAATTGCACGTTTTGGGGCTCGAAATATTACAGTATAATACCTTCAACTTTTCTTTCATTTTTAATTTAGTCCTGCAAGTATTATCTAACTTGCACCACCTCCCCTAATAGTAAATCATGTGAATCAATAGTAAATCATGTGACTCAATAGTTCTAAACATGTGAAAAAATTAATTACAGTATAGTACCTTCAACTATACCTCTATTTTTAACTTAGTCATGCAAGTATTATCAATCTTGCACCAACTCCCCTAATAGTACAAAAATGTGAATCAATAGTACACACATATGAACAAATAGTTATAATCATGTGAATTAATAGCAATTAATTGCTCATTTATCCGATTAATTACACGACTGGTCAGTATAACTTCCAGACATCAATTAATATCGAAATAAATGTCGATTTCCACTAACACTAATAATTCCAACGCAATGAAACTACCAATTTCATCTTTAATCAACACGAACTTATTCATCATTAATATTATAACTCACAATATTTAACAATCAGGTCATTCCCAGGAAAGAGGGGGCTTTCCGATAAGGATTTCTCCTTATTGGCGCGTAATTAGGTGACCAAACCTCTCCTTGATAGAACTTCTAGACATTGTCAATATTGCAAATAATAATATGAATAACTTTTCCATCTCAATTATTGATTTAATAATATAACATATTATACAGATGATACTTTGACAATAATTGAATCAATAATATAAGAGATATGATACAATAATTACTGTAGCAATAATTGAGTATAACTGAGTGACTTCTTACGTAAACATCAATAATCAATACCGTGTGTTACTATGCAACCACGTGTATTACCGTACTTTTACCACCAATTATTTTATGACAACTTGTTTACTTTGAAAAATTTTCACATATCACCCTTAACTTTAACCTTTTATCAATTTAACCATTTACTAAATAGAATAATTATAAAAAAATTGAATACTTTCATTTCATAAAATTTGGGGTCTCACACTTTGTGTTGACAATATTGCACTCATGCCCGCATATGATTTTCTACTCAATGCGTCAACTACTATGTTCGCTTTTTCAGGATGGTATTGGATGGTATGATCATAATCTTTCAACAACTCAAGCCATCGTCATTGCCGCATGTTGAGTTCCTTTTGAATGAAGAAATATTTGAGGCTTTTATGATCCGTATAGATCTCCACCTTCTCTCCATACAGGCAATGCATCCAAATCTTAAGCGCAAAAACGACGGCGGCCAACTCTAGATCATGAGTAGTATAATTCCTCTCATATTCTTTGAGTTCTCGTGAGGCATAGGCTATAACTTTCCCATGTTGCATGAGAACACATCTTAACCCTTTGCCTGAAGCATCACTGTAGATGACAAATCCCTCCGAGCCAGATGGTATTGTCAGAACAGGTGCTGAAATGAGTCTTCTCTTGAGTTCTTGAAAACTCTTCTCACATTTCTCGCTCCAACCGAACTTTGTATCTTTTCGAGTCAGCTGAGTTAATGGAGTAGCGATTCAAGAAAACCCTTCTACTAATCTCGATAATAACCAAACTAAGCGAGAAAGCTACGTTTTTGATTACTAACTTAGGTTGCTCCCAGCTTTGAATTGCTTCAATCTTTTTCGAGTCAATAGATATTCCATGATTTGATATCACGTGCCCAAGGAATGCAACTTCCTCAAGTCAGAACTCGCATTTCTTCAACTTAGCATATAGCTTGTTTTCATGAAGCTTTTGGAGTATCAGCCTCAAGTATTGCTCATGGTCTTCACGGGTTTTGGAGTATATGAGGATGTCATCAATAAAGACGACCACAAAGTGATCCAAATATTCCTTGAATACTCGGTTCATCATATCCATGAAGGCAGCAGGAGCATTAGTCAATCCAAAAGACATGACTAGAATTCATAATGCTCAGACGAAGTTAAAGCGATCTTTGGAATGTCATCCGTTTTAATCTCTTGTTGATGATATCCGGAACGAAGATCAATCTTTGAAAAGAATTTGGCTCCTTGCACCTTGTCAAACAGGTCATCAATGTGAGGTAACGGGTACCTATTTTTGATGGTGACATGATTTAACTCCCAATAATCAATACAAAGTCGCATACTTCCATCTTTCTTCTTCACGAATAGAACAAGAGCACCCCAAGGAGACATACTAGGACGAATAAAACCGATGTCTAACAATTCCTGTAGTTAGGTTTTTAACTCCTGAAGTTCAATAGGAGCCATTCGATATGGGGCTTTGAAAATGGGTTTTGTACCGGTTTGAAGGTCGATACAAAATTCAATATCACGCTCTGGGGGTAGGCCAGGAAGTTCTTTAGGGAATACGTCAGGAAATTTATTAACAATAGAAATATCATTCAAATCTGACGTATTTTTATTTAAATCCGTGACATGGGTTAAGAAAGCTTGACATCCATTTTTCAATAAATGAATAGCTTTATGTCTTGATATGACAGTGATTGATTTTAGTGGTTTGGTTGCTTGAATTCGTATAATAGATTGGTTAGGAATATGAAAGTTAACAACCTTACGAAAACAATCGATTTTAGCATGATGAGTAGTTAACCAATAAATCCCTAAAATCACATCAAATGCAAGTATTTTTCAAAGAAATAAGATCGACAGGTAACGTGCGGTTACCAATTTGAATCAAATAAGACTTATAAACCGTGGATGTAATGAAAGTTTCTCCCAACGGAGTTTCAATAGATAAGTCAAAGTCTAATTTCTCCGGAGTCAAATTTAAACGTTGAGCGCAAGTAGGAGAAATAAAGGAATGGGTAGAACCAGTATCAAATAAAGTATAAACTTTGCTAGAGTTTATGATTAGTTTACCCATAATCACCTCGTTCGGATTCCTCGCTTTTTGGGAGGTTACGACAAATTTCTCCTTGAACTACCGGGTTTTGTCTTATGCGGGACACCCTTTGATGCCTCCATCCCAGCTGGACTTGACTTTGGTGCACGACACAATCGGGCTAGGTGACCTTCTTTTTCACAATTATAACACACTTTGGACTGCATCACGCAGTTTGGACTGATATGTCCCTCCCCTCCGCATTTGTAACATACGATCGGCGGTCGTTCTCCTTCCTTAACAACAGGTGTTGGTGCTGACGTCTTTCCATCCTTGTTGAATCTCCTCTTCTTGAAATTTTCACTCTTATTGTCATGGCCATGATTACCACCGAAGTGATTATCATTTCTGGCATGTTAATTCAATTCCCTCCATGTTTGTTGTCACTGCTTCGATGACTGATACCGCTGGTATTATCGACTTGTCGGTTACACTTTCTTGGTTGGGTTGACTCATTATCGCGCTCCAATAACTGAGCCCTATTCACAACATCTGAATACAAACACAGTTTATGAGAGATAAGGTATTAACGTATCTCGGGTTTCAAATCTCTTAGAAACATCCGCGTCATTCTCTCTTCATTATCAACCAAGTGGGACGCAAACCGAGACAACTCGGCAAACTTAGCTTCGTACTGCGCCACGGTCATATTGTTTTGCTCAAGCTTGATGAACTCTACTGTGATGCCCCCAAAATAGGTATACATCACCCATCTTGAGTCGCCAAATACATGGTACAGAATTCAAATACAAACTTAATTATACAACATGAGCTGTGAGTTTTAATACAAATATTGTCTTCTAGACAGTATTCAAACTCAAAATACGACAAACATAATCTGAGAGTTTTAACATGAATATTGTCATCTAGACAATATCCACACTCAAATTCAATCTTATTACATTTATTATCACACTATTTCATAGAATAGTGAGGACTACTAATGTTATCATCTGGACCGTCACTCCGTTCCCCGACTAGTCCCTGCTACGTTCTCATTTCCTGAAGAGAACAATGAAAGCAAAAAGGGTGATCTCAACTAGCCCAGTAAGAAATATTATGACTAAGATAATGCAGAATAAATTATCGTTAGCCTTCAATAGTGTTAAATTGATACAATATAACAAACATCAAGTTTAACGGCAGCGGAACAAACAATCCATTAGAAGAGTCAAGTAGAGAATAAAATCTACTATCTTTTATGATTTAAAAGGTTTTTCATCACTTTTTTCGCTGAAACTCAGCTTAATAAATAATCCACATCATCAAATCATCCCTGCACTACAGGCCAGGGATATTCTTTAGTATCACGACCACGAATTATCCATGCACTACGGGCTAAAGATAATCATGTTTTCATTAACGGTCCTGATCATGCCATAAAATAATTCATCTTTTCACCCTTGGTAGAAGTGAATCCATAGCCATAATCATACCAAAAACTGTCCATCAATGCACTACGGTCCAATGTGGATTTTCAACATAATATAAACATGAGGATGATGAAAATGACATAATAATTTAATAAAACAAGTTCAAGAATTAATTTATCCAGGAACTAATAACGTCCAAATTGTCAACATATTACTTCTTTGTAGAGTAAAATTCAAGAATGCTCAGAAGGATATTTTCATGAAAAGATACTAGATGAAGCGTAATTATCAAGGATATTCCACTAATTTAATGGAGTATAGAAGTCAAAACTTTAACCAACTGAGTATAATAAAGAATGGAATAACAAAAGAAATCACCAGGCATGCGATAGACCGCACAGACAGGTTATTCCAACAGAATAATAAATAACAGAACCAGGTCATGCTAAACGCACAGACAGGATATTCCAATAGAATAATAAATAATGGAACCAAGTCATGCGTAAACGCACAGACAGGATATTTCAACAGAATAATAAATAACGGAACTAGGTCATGCGAAATTCGCACCGACAGGATGTTCCCACAGAATAATAAAGAATGGAATAATAGAAGAATTTCACCATGTATGCAGATGCCATTATGGACAAAGTTATTCCAACATAATGATAAAGAATGGAATAATGTAAGAATTTTACCAAGTATAGGGTAGAATAGCATATACAAAAGTTATTCCAATGTAATAATAAAGAATGGAATAACTGAAGTTCTCTTCATGAATATGAAAGAAATAATACCCCTTACGAGTATAACAAATAATATCCCTTACCTTATAAAGAAGAGTACTCTGACGGGTAAGGCGGGAATATACTCGAAGAAACTTGCACTACGCTCAAAGCTTTATTAAACTCTAAAGAAAATACGCTCAAGATTATAGAAGAAGAATTCTCTCTACAGTTTCTCTCTCTAGAGTTTCAGTGAATTCATAAGAAATAATGAATGAATAAACTTCTATTTATAGGAGAATGAACTGAATTGTAACTAATTCCTGAATGGTCCAGATTGATTTACTTTTAAACGGACGGTCCAGATTGATTTACTATAAAATATTCTAATAAAACAAAATCTTTTAAATAAAATATAATATATTCTATTTATAATCTAATAAAAGCGAATAACTTTATAAAAGTATTACATTTTATATAAAAAAGATTTTACTACGCAAACACTATATGAGCACTATGCAAACACTATGCATAATAAAATATAATATATTCTATTTATAGTCTAATAAAAGCGAATAACTTTATAAAAGTATTTCTTTTTATATAAAAAGATTTTATTTATACAAAACACTATATCGTAATAGAATATAATATATTCTATTTATAGTCTAATAAAGCGAATAACTTTATAAAAGTATTTTGTTTTATATAAAAAACTTTACATTTTTATTACATTAATAATACTAATAAAACAAAACTTCATCATCATTATTATAATTCACACTATTAATCGACGAATGTCGTTCCGGGAAAGAGGGGCTTTCAATAAGGATTTCTTCCTATTGGCGCGTAATTAGGTGACCAAACCTCTCCTTGGCGAACTTCTAGACATCGTTAATATTGCAAATAATAATATTAATAACTCTGTCATCTCAATTATTTATTTAATAATATAAAAAATATCGACAATAATTGAATCAAATAACGTGAGATAGTATGCAACAATTATTGAAGTAATAATTGAACAAAATTGAGTGACTTCTCACGTAAGCATCAATAATCAATACCACAGGTGTACTACTCTTAACTGAATGCGCGTATTATTCGCATTTTTTTTAACCGGTGTTTCAATTCATTAGCAGTAAAACTTCCGCCGTTATTTTCATAAAAATATTTTGTCGTTTTCTCAATCCAAACAATAATTCCGTTAATGGGGTCCACCAATGATTGTCTTAGTTGAAACGAATATTCCCGATTAAAAAGAATATTTCCCGACCAATCGAATATTATACAACAACTTGCATACTTTTTAAAATTTATAAATATTACCCACAACTATAACATTATCTCAAATCCACACCATAATTTAAAAAAAATCGAGAAAATTAAATCTTTATTCGTAAAATTTGGGATTTTACAATCTTCCCTCCTTATGAAATTTCGCCCTTGAAATTTACGTACGTACCTGGTATGCCGAACAAATGAGGACACTTCGTCAGATTCTAACTCTTGAGGTATAACCTTTGAGCGTAAAATATATTTCAAGATTTTAACAGGTACATCTTCATATGTTAAATCTTCCGCTATCTCGTCCGCTTCTAAATTAATAATGTGGTTCGGGTCATCCACATATTTACGTAACATCGATACGTTAAAAACGTTATGAACACCCGACATACTTGGCGGTAAAATGAGTCTATAAGCCACAATTCCTACTCGATCGAGGATTTCAAATGGGCCAATTAAATCGAGGGTTTAGATTTCTTCTCTTCGTCGATTCTTGCTTCTAGAATAACGCCCTCTTGAACCTTCTTCTTCACATTCATCAGCTCTGAGTATATAGCTTGAGCGGCTTTAACTTTATCGATTAAAGTCGATTCTAATCATATATTCGTTATCTTCACGTGGGTCCCTAGAGTCTTTAACTCTATCTTCATCATTTATACGAAATGGGTCTTTATGTTAACAACATCGCACTCATAAACACATATGATCTTCTACTCAACGCGTCAGCTACCATGTTCGCTCTTCCACAATGATATTGAATGGTACGATCGTAATCTTCAACAGCTCGAGCCAACATCTTTGGCGCATGTTACGTAAGTTTTGGGTGAAGAAAATATTTGAGGGTTTAAGAAATGGGTTTTGTACTGGGGTCAATATAAAATTTGATTTCACGCTCTAGGGGTAGGCTAAGAAGTCTTCAAGAATACGTCAGGAAATTTATTAACAATATAAATATCATTCACAACTGTGACTCTCATCCAAGACTTGGATAACACGTCACATTGATACCTATCAACTTGCCATCGTTATTCACAACGTCCCCTACGAAAAGTCTGGCTTTAGTGCATTCCACACAAGGAAGTCAACAACGAAAGGACCGGGGCTCTTTACTTATGGCTTGATATGAAAATGATTGACTTTAGTGGTTTGGTTGCTTGAATTCGCATAACAGGTTGGTTAGGAATATGAAAGCTAACAACCTTACTAAAAGCATGATGAGTAATTAACCAATCGATTCCTAAAATCACATCAAAGGCAAGTATTTTCAAAGAGATAAGATCGACAGGTAACGTAAAAGTGTTGATTTGAATCAAACAAGATTTATAAATAGTGGAGGTAATAAAGGTTTCTCCCAACTGAGTTTCAACAGATAAATCAATGTCTAACTTCTCCGGAGTTAAATTCAAACATTGAACACAACTAGGTGAAATGAAAGAGTGAGTAGAACCGGCATCTAACATGGTATAGACTTCGCAAGAGTTTATGATTAACTTACCCGTGATAATTTTATTCAGGTTCCTCGTCACGAAAAAAAATGCTCTCTTTTAAACTACCGACTTTGGCTTGTCTGGACATCCTTTGGCATCACCATCCCAGCTGGACTTGGCTTTACCATTCGACAAAATCGAGCTAGGTGACCTTCTCTTCCGCAATTAAAACACGCTTTGGATTGCTGCGTACAGTTTGGACGGATGTGTCCCTCTTGTCCGCATTTGAAACATACGACCGGTGGTCGTTCTTCTTCCTTCAAAAGCGGGTCTTTGGTCTTTCTTTGTCTTTCCATCATTATTGAACCTTCTTCTTGAAATTTTTACTTATTATCTTGGCCATGATTACCACCGAAGTGGTTACCATTCATGGCATGATAATTTCCCCACGATGGTTATCATTGTTCGATGACCTTTGCCAATGCAGACGATTATTACCGTGTGTTGTTGGTTGTTGCCTTTTTGGTTGTCTTTGACTCATTATCGCGCTCCAATAACTGAGCCCTATTCACAACATCTGAATATAAACAAAGTTTGTGAGAAATGAGGTATTGACGTATATTGGTTTTCAAACCTCTTAGAAATATTCGCGTCATTCGCTTCTCATTATCGACCAAATGGGATGAAAATCGAGACAACTCAGCAAACTTAGCCTCGTACTGCGACACGGTCATATTGTTTTGCTCCAGCTTGATGAACTCCACCTCATTCATGTGACGAATACTTTCGGGAAAGTACTTGTCATTGAACAGCTCTTGGAACTTCTCCCAAGACATCTTGAGTGCGTCAGTCTGGGTATGTTTTATAGATTCTCACTAGTAATCTGCCTCTTCACGCAACATAAAGGTAGCAAATGGAACCTTTTGCTCTTCTGAGCATACCAGACATCAAATATCTTGGTGATCTGCTTTAACCACGTCTCTGCCTTAAGTGGTTCTGACTTTTCCAAAAACTCCGGTGGTCCCAGCTCCTTGAACTGCTTAGCGGTGACCGACCGTGGGTTGCCATTATTTCCACCTATATTTTGAACAGGAGTTTCTCTTACCTGTTGTTGCATGAATTGCATAAAGTCTCTGAACATTCCATCGTTCATCATTTGGTCGTTGTGTTGTTGTTTGCACGAGGATTGTCGCCTTCCACGATGCACATTATCCACGATTATTGATATGTGGAGACTCAACGGACTCTCGTGGTTTCTATTGCTATTCTCAACATTCTCGGATGTCATTTTCAAATCTTTGTAAGACCCCACTTTTTTATGAATAAAATGTATTTTCTATAAATATCATTTTGAATATTATGGAAAAAATTAATATAATGTTATAGTTGTGGGTAATATTTATAAATTTTATAAAGTACGCAAGTTGTTATATAATATTCGATTGGTGGAAATATTCATTTTAAGCAGGGAATATTCGATGCAATAAGCACAATCATTAAGTGGACCCCTATTAACGGAATTATTAGCCGGATTGAGAAAACGACAAAATTATTTTTTTATGAAAATAACGACGGAAGTTTTACCATTAAGCTGTTCAAACACCCAAATAAGAAGTACGGGAATACTGGCGTGGCATAGTAGTAATACACAGTATTGATTATTCATGCTTACGTGA
Source organism: Panax quinquefolius (assembly GCA_020205615.1). Classification (NCBI taxonomy): domain Eukaryota; kingdom Viridiplantae; phylum Streptophyta; class Magnoliopsida; order Apiales; family Araliaceae; genus Panax; species Panax quinquefolius. The sequence continues at coordinate 146,926,753 of CM035155.1, read as the reverse complement.
GAAGTCATTCAGTTTTATTCAATTATTGTCGATATTTATATATTATTAAATCAATAATTGAGATGACAGAGTTATTAATATTATTATTTGCATTATTAACGATGTCTAGAAGTTCTGCCAAGGAGAGGTTTGGTCACCTAATTGCGCGCCAATAGGGAGAAATCCTTATTGGAAAGCCCCTTCTTTCTTGTGAATGACCTAATCGATTAATAGTGTGAATAATAATAATGATGATGAAGTTTTGTTTTATTAGTATTATTAATGTAATAAAATAGAAAAGTTTTTTATATAAAACATAATACTTTTATAAAGTTATTCGTTTTATTAGGCTAATAGTAAAATCTTTTTATATAAAACAGAATACTTTTATAAAGTTATCTGTTTTATTAGACAATAATTAGAATATATTATATTTTATTATGCATAGTATTTGCATAGTGCTTGCATAGTATTTGCATAGTAAAATCTTTTTATATAAAATAGAATACTATTATAAAGTTATTTGTTTTATGAGATTATAAATAGAATATATTATATTTTATTGTAAACCAATCTGGACCGTCCGTTTAAAATAAATCAATCTGGACCGTTCATGGATTGGTTACTATTCAGTCCATTCTTCTATAAATAGAAGTTCATTCCTTCATTATTTTTTACGAATTCACTGAAACTCTAAAGAGAGAAACTACAGAGAGAAAGAAGAAAAATATTCTGCTACTTCACTACTCCGATATCAAGTTTCTTTTACGGTAAGAGATATTATTTGTTGTACTCGTAAGGGGTATTATTTTTTTTCATATTCATGAAGAGAACTTCTGTTATTCCATTCTTTATTATTTTGTTGGAATAACCTGTATACACGGTCTACAGGTGAAATTCTTCTGTTATTCCATTATTTATTATTCTGCTGGAATAACCTGTCTATGTGAAGTACCGCATTAATGGTGAAATTCTGTTATTATTCCATTCTTTATTATTTTGTTGGAATATCCATGCATGCGTTTTACTACGGACCTGTGAGTTTAAATCTTGATTATTCTCATTGGAATATCCCGTCATGCGTTTTACGGCTTGGGACACGGTTCCGCTTTTTATTATTCTCGTTGGAATATCCTATCTGCATGCGTTTTCTACCGGACCGGTTCCGTTATTTATTATTACATTGCAATAACTGCCTATGTGAAGTACCGCATGCATGGTGATTTTGTTGTTATTCTATTATTTATTATTCATTGGAATATCCCAGCCGGTGCGTATTCGCTTTGATTCGGTTCCGTTATTTATTATTCATTGAATAACTCGTCTGGCGCGGGCACCGCATTCATGGTGATTTCTTTTGTTATTCCATTCTTTATTATACTCAGTTGGTTAAGGTTTTGACTTCTATACTCCATGAAATTGGTGGAATATCCTTGATATTTGCGCTTCATCCAGTATCTTTTCGTGAAAATATTCTTCTGAGCATTCTTGAATTTTTACTCTACAAAGAAGTATTATGTTGACAATTTGGACGTTATTAGTTCCTGAATAAATTAATTCTTGAACTTGTTTTATTGAATTCTTATATCATTGTCATCATCCTCATATTTATATTTTGTTAAAAGTCATCTGTGGCTTTTGTAGTGCAGTATGATGGACTTAGTATGATTATGACCGAGGATTATTGATTGTAATCATAACCGTAATGTTACAAATGATGTAGTAAAAGTCCTCATTGGCCCGTAGTGCATTGATGGACAGTTGTTGGCATGATCATGACCATTGATGAATACACAAATATCCTTGGCCCGTAGTGCATGGATAATTTGTGGTTGTGATACTTAATGAATATCATTGGTAGTAGTCTGCGGGGATGATGTGGATTATTTATTGTCGAGTCCCAAAGCGTTAAAAGTGATGAAAAACTTTTGAATCATAAAAGATAGTAGATTTTATTCTCTACTTGACTCTTTTAATGAATTGCATGTTAAGATTCATGAGTTAAACTTGATGTCTATTGTATTTTATCAGTTTAACATTGTTGAAGACTAATGATAATTTATTCTGCATTATCTTAGTCATAATATCCCTACACTCTGACCAACCAATTAAATACCAAATAAACTTAGGTAGGTCATACTAGCGAAGGAATTCCCCGTCTCTCCCTCCTAGTTCTTGTCTCACATCTCACCAGGATTATATCCTAAGCTCGACGATACTGTTGTGACGCCCCAAAATAGGTATACATCACCCATCTTGAGTCGCCAAATACATGGTACAGAATTTAAATACAAACTTAAATATACAGCATGAGCTGTGAGTTTTAATACAAATATTGCCTTCTAGACAGTATTCAAACTCAAAACACGACAAAACATAATCTGAGAGTTTTAACATGAATATTGTTATCTAGACAATATCCACACTCAAATTCAATCTTATTACATTTATTATCACACTACTTCATAGAATAGTGAGGACTACTAATGCTATCATCTAGACCGTCACTCCGTTCCCCGACTAGTCCCTGCTACGTTCTCATTTTCTGAAGAGAACAATGAAAGCAAAAAGGGTGAGTTCAACTAGCCCAGTAAGAAATATTATGACTAAGATAATGCAGAATAAATTATCGTTAGCCTTCAACAGTGTTAAACTGATACAATATAACAAACATCAAGTTTAACGGCAGCGGAACAAGCAATCCATTAGAAGAGTCAAGTAGAGAATAAAATCTGCTATCTGTTATGATTTAAAAGGTTATTCATCACTTTTATTGCTGAAACTCAGCTTAATAAATAATCCACATCATCAAATCATCCATGCACTACATGCCAAGGATATTCTTTAGTATCACGACCACAAATTATCCATGCACTACGGGCTAAAGATAATTATTTTTTCATCAACGGTCTTGATCATGCCATAAAACAATACATCTTTGCACCCTTGGCCGAAGAGAATTCGTAGCCATAATCATACCAAAAACTGTCCATCAATGCACTACGGGCCAATGAGGACTTTCAACATAATATAAATGTGAGACCCCAAATTTTACGAATAAAGATTTAATTTTCTCGAAATATTTTTTTAATATTATGGTGTGGATTTGAGATAATGTTATAGTTGTGGGTAATATTTATAAATTTTGCAAAAGTATGCAAGTTGTTATATTATATTCGATTGGTGGGGAATATTCTTTGTGTTGAGGGGAATATTCGCATTGACGACCAAGACAATCATTAGTGGACCCCCACAACGGAATTATTAGCCGGATTAGTAAAATAACAAAAATATTTTTATGAAAATAGCGACGAAAGTTTTACCGATTATATCTTTGTTAAACTACTTTAGTAAAGTAAAAGAATACGATGTCTGGCATAAGAAAGTAATACTCAGTATTGATTATTGATACTTACATGAGAAGTCACTTCGGTTTTGTTCAATTATTGCTTTAGTAATTGTCAGATAAGTATCTCACATTATTTGATTCAATAATTGTCAATATTTTATATATTATTAAATCAATAATTGAGATAACAAAGTTGTTAATATTATTATTTGCATTATTAACGATGTCAGAAGTTACGCCAAGGAGAGGTTTGGTCACCTAATTGCTTTACGCCAATAAGGAGAAATCCTTATTGGAAAGCCCTCTTTCGGGAATGACGGTCGATTAATAATGTGAATTATGATAATGATGAAATTTTTTTGTTTTATTAGTATTATTATTGTAATAAAAGCAGAAAAGCTTTTTTATATAAAACATAATACTTTTATAAAGTTATTCGTTTTAGTAGGCTAATAGTAAAATCTTTTTATATAAAATGTAATACTTTTATAAAGTTATCATGCTTTATTAGACAATAATTATTTTATAATGCATAGTATTTGCATAGTGTCTGCATAGTATTTGCATAGTAAAATCTTTTTATATAAAACAGAAAACTTTTATAAAGTTATTCGTTTTATTAGATTATAAATAGAATATATTATATTTTATTGTAAACCAATCTGGACCGTCCGTTTAAAAGTAAATCAATCTGGACCGTTCATGGATTGGTTACTATTCAGTCCATTCTTCTATAAATAGAAGCTCATTCCGTCATTATTTCTTACAAATTCACTGAAACTCTTGAGAGAGAAACTATAAAGAGAAAGAAGAAAAGTATTTTGCTACTTCACTACTTCTATATCCAGTTTCTTCTTTATAAGGTAAGGGATATTATTTGTTGTACTCGTAAGGGGTATTATTTTTTCATATTCATGAAGAAAACTTTTGTTATTCTATTCTTTATTATTCTGTTGGAATATCCATCATAATGCTTTTTCGCATGGGACTGGTTAAAATCTTTATTATTCTATTGGAATATCTTCATGTATGTATTTTTATTTGGACTGGTTCCGTCTTTATTATTCATTTGAATATCCCACATGCATGCGTTTTCTTGGGACTGGTTCCGTTATTTATTATTCATTGGAATAACTCACATCTTCGCAAGTACCGCATGCACGGTGATTTCATTGTTATTTCATTCTTTATTATTCGTTGGGATATCACTGCCAATGCGTATTACGCTGACCGACCGGGTTCCGATTATTTATTATTCATTGGAATAACTCATCATCAAGTACCACATGTATGGTGATTTCTTTTGTTATTCCATTCTTTATTATTACATTGAATATCCCGTTGTAATGCGATATTACGCTTGAATCGTTCCGATTAATTATAATTTCGTTGGAATAACTCGCAATTCATGCCAAGTACCGCATGCGTGGTAATTTCTTTTGTTATTCCATTATTTATTATACTCGGTTGGTTAAAGTTTTGACTTCTATACTCCATGAAATTAGTAGAATATCCTTGATATTTGCGCTTCATCCAAAGATATCTTTTCATGGAAATATTCTTACGAGCATTCTTGAATTTTACTCTACAAAGAAGTATCATGTTGACAATTTGGACGTTATTAGTTCTGGATAATTTAATTCTTGAACTTGTTTTATTGAATTCTTATATCATTGTCATCATCCTCGTGTTTTATATTTTGTTGAAAGTCATCCGTGGCCTGTAGTGCATAGATGGACTTGGTATGATTATGACTGAGGATTATTCAAAGATAATCATGACCGTAATGTTACAAATGATGTGGAAAAAGTCCTCATTAGCTTAGTAGTGCATTGATGGACAGTTTTTGGTATGATTATGGCTATGGATTCTCTTCGGCCAAGGGTGCAAAGATGAATTGTTTTATGGCATGATCATGACCATTGATGAATACACAAATATCCTTGGCCCGTAGTGCATGGATAATTTGTGGTTGTGATACTAACGAATATCCTTGGCCGTAGTGCAGGGATGATGTGGTTTATTTTTATTGTCGAGTCCCAATGATAAAAGTGATGAAAAACCTTTTAAATCATAAAAGATAGTATATTTTATTCTCTACTTGACTCTTTTAATGTATTGTATTTTTCGCTGCAGTTAAACTTGATGTCTATTGTATTTTATCAGTTTAACATTGTTGAAGACTAATGATAATTTATTCTGCATTATCTTAGTCATAATACTTCTTACTGGGCTAGTTGAGCTCACCCTTTCTTTCTTTGTTCTCTTCAGAAATGAGAACGTAATCGGGACTAGTCGGGAAGCGAGTGACTGGCCTCAGATGATAGTATTAGTAGTCCTCACTATTCATTAAATAGTATGACAATAAATGTAATGAGGACTTATTTCGAGAGTGGATAGTGTCTAGAAGATAATATTTGTATTAAAACTCATGGCTCTCTTGTTGTATATTAAAGATTGTATTTGTATTCTGTACCAAGTATTTGGCGACTCAGAATAGGTGATATATACCTATTTTGGGGGCGTCACAGTTGGTATCAAAGCTTAGGGATATGATCCCTGGCTGAGATGTGAGACGAGAACTAGGAGGGGAGAGACGGGAAATTCATTCGCTAGTATGACCTACCTAGGTTTATTTGGTATTTAATTGGTCGGTCAGAGTATAGAGATAATATGTGATATGTTAATTAACTCTTATTTTGTGGCAGTGTTTGAAAATGGCTGCTGAAAATGTTACCAATGGAGTGAATGAGACCATTAAGACACCTTTAATCACTAACCAGATTAATGTGATGTCAGACGAAGAAGAAATTAGAGATATGTATGTGGTAAGTGAAGAACTAATAGTTGCACCCGAGCTAGTTGTAGAGGTAGCAGCTGAGAGTGAAGAAGAAGAGGAAGAAGAGGAACCTGAGGAGAATTGGTTAAAAGAAGTTTATGATCAAAATTTAGAATTACAAAATCTTATTCATGAGTTGGAAGAGTAGGCTGAAGAACGATAGGCGGTTGTGGAGCAAAGAGATGCAACAATTCAAAATTGTGTTACCCAATGTGCGATGCTTAAACAGAAGCACTCTTTGGCAGAGTATAAGATATTAGAGCTTGAATCTGAGAATGTTATGATAAAATTTCTGATGAAAGAAGAAGCAAATGAACGAATGAAAATAGATGATGCATGGGTAAAAGCCACACGACGTGTGGATATTGTAGAAAAAGACGTCCGATCTAATAAGGCCAAAATAGATTAAATGGATTTCGCTTTTTGGACAGCAATTGGGAGAATCCAACATCGAATTCGGAATTACCCTGTGCAGAGTGGTCAACCCCAATTCGATATGGATCGGAGAATAATGATTCGAATCTTGGATCAGGAATGTGACGAAGCAATTAAGGGTGGAATGTACTCTACAGCAAAGTTAAGTCCAACTGGGATGTCCCAGACAAGTCAAAATCGGTAGTTTAAGTGAGAGCGTTTGTCGAGAAACCCGAACGAAGTTATTACGGGTAAGTTAATTATAAACTCTTTTGAAGTCTATATCTTATTCGATACTAGTTCTACCCACTCTTGTATTTCACCTAGTTGTGTTCAACGTTTAAATTTGACTCCTGAGAAGTTAGACTTTGACTTATTGGTTGAAACTTCTTTGGGAGAAACCTTCGTTACCTCCACTGTTTATAAATCTTATTGATTCAAATCGACACTTTCACGTTACCTGTCGATCTTATCTCTTTGAAAATACTTGTCTTTGATGTGATTTTAGGAATCGATTGGTTAACTACTCATCATGTTTTTCGTAAGGTTGTTAGCTTTCATATTCTTAACCAACCTATCATGCGAATTCAAGTAACCAAACCAGTAAAGTTAATCACTGTTATATCAAGCCATAAGTAAAGAGCCCCGATCCTTTTGTTGTTGACTTCCTTGTGTGGAATGCACCGAAGCCAGACTATCCGTAAGGGATGTCGTGAATGACGATGGCAAGTTGATAGGTATCAATGTGACATACTATCCAAGTCATGGATGAGAGTCATATTTTTGAATGATATTTCTATTATTAATAAATTTTCTGACGTATTCTTGAAGACTTCTTAGCTTACCCCTAGAGCGTGAAATCAAATTTTGTATTGACCCCAGTACAAAACCGATTTCTAAAACTCTTAAATATTTCTTCAACTAAAATGAACGTAACATGCGCCAATGACGTTGACCCGAGCTGTTGAAGATTACGATCGTATCATTCAATACCATCGTGGAAAAGCGAACGTGGTAGCTGAAGCGTTGAGTAGAAGATCGTATGCATTTACGAATGTGAATATACGAACATACGTGAAGATAACGAATATACGATTAGAATCGACTTTAATCGATAAAGTTAAAGCCGCTCAAACTATAAACCCGAAGCTGATGAATGTGAAGAAGAAGGTTCAAGAGGACGTTATTCTAGAAGCAAGAATCGATGAAGAAAGGAAATCTCAAGCCTCAATTTTATTGGCCCATTTGATCGAGTAGAAACTGTGGCCTATAGACTCGTTTTACCGCCAAGAATGTCGCGTGTTCATAACATTTTACACGTATCGATGTTACGTAAATATGTGAACGACCCAAACCACATTATTGATTTAGAACCGGACGAGATAGCGGATAATTTAACGAATGAAGATGTACATGTTAAAATCCTGAAATATATTCTACGCTTAAAGGTTATACCTCAAGAGTTAGAATCTGATGAGGTATCCTCACCTCTTCGGCATACCAGGTACGTACGTAAATTTCGAGGGCGAAATTTCATAAGGAGAGGAGATTGTGAGACCCCAAATTTTACGAATAAAGATTTAATTTTCTTGAAATATTTTTTAAATATTATGGTGTGGATTTGAGATAATGTTATAGTTGTGGGTAATATTTATAAATTTTACAAAGTATACAAGTTGTTATATTATATTCGATTGGTCGGGGAATATTCTTTGTGTCGGAGAATATATTATAACAACTATTAATAATCATTAGTGGACCCCACAATGTAATTATTTTCGGATTCGTAAAACGATAAAAATATTTTTATGAAAATAGCGACGAAAGTTTTACAGATTAATCTTGTTGAACTACCGGTAGTAAAAGAAATGATGAATACGCATGTGGTTGCATAGTAGCACACGGTATTGATTATTGATGCTTACGTGAGAAGTCACTCAGTTTTGTTCAATTATTGCTTCAGTAATTGCTGCATAGTATCTCACGTTATTTGATTTTAATTATTGTCAATATTTTATATATTATTAAATCAATAATTGAGATGACAAAGTTGTTAATATTATTATTTACATTATTAACGATGTCTAAAAGTTCTGCCAAGGAGAGGTTTGGTCACTTAATTGCGCGCCAATAAGGAGAAATCCTTATTGGAAAGACCCTTATTTCCTGGGAACGACCTAGTTGATTAATAGTGTGAATTATGATAATGATGATAAATTTTTATTTTATTAGTATTATTATTGTAATAAAACAGAAAAGCTTTTTATATAAAACAGAATACTTTTATAAAGTTATTCATTTTATTAGGCTAATAGTAAAATCTTTTTATATAAAACAGAATACTTTTATAAAGTTATCTATTTTATTAGACAATAATTAGAATATGTTATATTTTATTATGTATAAATACTGCACTTTTACATAGTATTTGCATAGTAAAATCTTTTTATATAAAAATGTAAAAACTTTTATAAAGTTATTCGTTTTATTAGATTATAAATAGAATATTTTATATTTTATTATAAACCAATCTGGACCGTCCGTTTAAAAGTATATTAATTCGGACTGTTCATGGATTGGTTACTATTCAGTCCATTCTTCTATAAATAGAAGCTCATTCCTTCATTATTTCTTACTAATTCACTGAAACTCTAAAGAGAGAAACTATAAAGAGAAAGAAGAAAAGTATTCTGCTACTTCATTACTTCTATATCCAGTTTCTTCTTTATAAGGTAAGGGATATTATTTGTTGTACTCGTAAGGGGTATTATTTTTTCATATTCATGAAGAGAACTTTTTTTATTCCAATCTTTATTATTCTGTTGGAATATCATCATGCATGCGCTTTTTCTGGTAGGACTGTTCTATGTCTTTATTATACATTAGAATAATATCATGTCATGCGTTTTACTGGGACCGGTTAAAATCTTTATTATTACATTGGAATATCTTGTTTGTGCGTTTTTACGCCGGACCTGGTTCCGTTATTTATTACTCTGTTGGAATAACCTGTCTATGCGAAGTACCACATGCATGGTGATTTCTGTTATTATTCCATTCTTTATTATTCTGTTGGAATATCCACTTGCTTGCGTGTTACGCCTCGACTGGTTAGATTATTTATTATTACATTGGAATAACGATTACATGCAAAGTACCGCATGCATGGTGATTTACATTGTTATTCCATTATTTATTATTCTGTTGGAATATCCGTCGATGCGTATTACGCTCGACCGGGTTCCGTTATTTATTATTCATTGGAATAACACATTTATGCGAAGTACCGCATGCATGGTGATTTCTTTTGTTATTCCATTTTTTATTATACTCAGTTGGTTAAATTTTTGACTTCTATACTCCATGAAATTAGTGGAATATCCTTGATATTTGCGCTTCATCTAGTATCTTTTCATGGAAATATTCTTCTGAGCATTCTTGAATTTTACTCTACAAAGAAGTTTCATGTTGACAATTTGGACGTTATTAGTTCCTGTATAATTTAATTCTTGAACTTGTTTTATTTAATTCTTATATCATTGTCATCATCCTCATGTTTATATTTTGTTGAAAGTCATCTGTGGCCTGTAAGGCATAAATGGACTTGGTATGATTATGACCAGAGATTATTCGGTATAATCATGACCGTAATGTTACAAATGATATGGAAAAAGTCCTCATTGGCCCGTAGTGCATTGACAGTTTTTGGTATGATTATGGCTATGGATTCTCTTCGGCCAAGGGAGCAAAGATGAATTATTTTATGGCATGATCATGACCATTGATGAATACACGAATATCCTTGGCCCGTAGTGTATGGATAATTTGTGGTTGTGATACTAATGAATATCCTTGGCCGTAGTGCAAGGATGATGTGGTTTATTTATTAAGTTGAGTCCCAGCGATAAAAGTGATTAAAATCCTTTTAAATCATAAAAGATAGTAGATTTTATTCTCTACTTGACTCTTTTAATGTATTGTATCTTCCGCTGCAGTTAAACTTGATGTCTATTGTATTTTATCAGTTTAACATTGTTGAAGACTAATGATAATTTATTCTGCATTATCTTAGTCATAATATTTCTTACTGGGCTAGTGGAGCTCACTCTTTCTTTCACTGTTCTCTTCAGGAAATGAGAACATAGCCGAGACTAGTCGGGGAACGGAGTGACGGTCTAAATGATAGTATTAGTAGTCTTCATTATTCTGTTAAATAGTATGACAATAAATGTAATGGGGACTTATTCTGAGAGTGAATATTGTCTAGAAGACAATATTTGTATTAAAACTCACAGCTCTCTTGTTGTATATTAAAGATTGTATTTGTATTCTGTACCAAGTATTTGGCGACTCAGAATAGGTGATGTATACCTATTTTGGGGGTGTCATAATAAACATGAGAATGTTGACAATGACATAATAATTCAATAAAACAAGTTCAAGAATTAATTTATCCAGAAACTAATAACGTCCAAATTGTCAACATGATACTTCTTCGTAGAGTAAAATTCAAGAATGCTCAGAAGAATATTTCTATGAAAATATACTGGATGAAGCGCAATTATCAAGGATATTCCACTAATTTCATGGAGTATAGAAGTTAAAACTTTAACCAACTGAGTATAATAAAGAATGGAATAACAAAAGAAATCACCAGGCATGCGATAGACCGCACAGACAGGTTATTTCAATAGAATAATAAATAACGAAACAAGGTCATGCATAAACGCACAGATAGAATATTCCAACAAAATAATAAATAACGGAACCACGTCATGCGTAAACGCACAGACAAGATATTCCAACAGAATAATAAATAACGGAACAGTCGAAGCGAAATTAAGACCGATAGGATGTTCTAACAGAATAATAAAGAATGGAATAATAGAAGAATTTCACCATGTATGCGGTACTTCGCATAGACAGGTTATTCCAACATAATGATAAAGAATGGAATAACAGAAGAATTTCACCAAGTATAGGGTAGACCGCGTATACAAGTTATTCCAACAGAATAATAAAGAATGGAATAACAGAAGTTCTCTTCATGAATATGAAAGAAATAATACCCCTTACGTCACCAAAAAACTCTGGTGGTCCCAGCTCCTTGAACTGCTTAGCGGTGACCGTCTGAGAGTTGTCACTGTTTCCACCTGCATTTTGGACAAGAGCCACTCTTGCCTGATGTTGCATGAATTGCATAAAGCCTCTGACCATCCCATCGTTCACCATTTCATCAGTGTTATTGTTTACATGAGGATTATTGTGAGACCCCGAATTTTATGAAATGAAAGTATTCAATTTTCTTATAATTATTCTATTTGGTAAATGGTTAAATTGATAAAAGGTTAAAACTAAGGGTGATATGTGAAAAATTTTCAAAGTAAACAAGTTGTCATAAAATAATCGGTGATAAAAGTATAGTAATACGCGTGGTTGCATAGTAACACATGGTATTGATTATTGATTCTTACGTAAGAAGTCACTCAGTTATACTCAATTATTACTACAGTAATTGCTGCATCATATCTCTCATATTATTGATTCAATTATTGTCACAGTATCACTTGAATAATATGTTATATTATTAAATCAATAATTGAGATGACAAAGTTATTCATATTATTATTTGCAATATTGACAATGTTTAGAAGTTCTGTTAAGGAGAGGTTTGGTCACCTAATTGCGCGCTAATAGGGAGAAATCCTTATTGGAAAGCCCCCTCTTTCCTAGGAACGACTTGGTTGTTAAATATTATGAATTATAATATTAATGATGAATAATTTCGTGTTAATTAAAGATAAAATTGATAGTTCCATATTGTGAGAATTATTAGTGTTAGTGAAAATCGGCATTTATTTCGATAATAATTGATGTATGGAAGTTATCGGGTAATTAATCAGATAAATAAGCAATTAATTGCTATTGATTCACATAATTATAACTATTTATTCACATGTGTGTACTATTGATTCACATTCATTTACTATTAGGGGAGTTGCTGCAAGTTTGATAATGCTTGCATAACTAAGTTAAAAATGGAGGTATAGATGAAGGTACTATACTATAATTAATTTTTTTACATGTTTAGAACTATTGAGTCACATGATTTACTATTGATTCACATGATTTACTATTAGGGGAGGTGGTGCAAGTTTGATAATACTTGCAGGACTAAATTAAAAATGAAGAAAAAGAGGAAGGTATTATCTTTGTAATATTTCGACCCCAAAACGCAGTAATTATCGAAACTATATTTTCCTATAAATAGAAGCTCATTCCTTCATTATTTTTCACCAATTCACTAAAGTTATAGAGCAATTATTATAGAGAGAAATTATAGAGAGAAAGAAGAAGAGAAGTCTACTACCTAACTATTCTAGTATCCAGTCTTCTTTTGAGGTAAGGGTTATTATTTCTTTCGTATTCATGAAGAGAACTATTGTTATTCCATTCCTTATTATTTGTTGGAATAACCTGTATACGCGGACTACCGTATATATGGTGAAATTCTTTTGTTATTCCATTCTTTATTATTATGTTGGAATAACCTGTCTATGCGAAGTACCGCATACATGGTGAAATTCTTCTATTCTTTCATTCTTTATTATTCTATCGGAATATCGTGTTTGTGCATTTACGCATGACCTGGTTCCATTATTTATTATTCTGTTGGAATAACCTGTTTGTGCGGTCTATCGCATGGCCGGTGAATTCTTTTGTTATTCCATTATTTATTATCCTGTTGGAATATCATGTCTGTGCGTTTACGCATGACCTGGTTCAATTACTTATTATTCTATTAGAATAATCTGTCTGTGCAGTCTATCGCATGCCTGGTGAATTTTGTTGTTATTTCATTCTTTATTATTATGTTGGAATATCCTGTCTGTTCAGATTACCCATGACCTGGTTCCATTCTTTATTATTCTGTTGGAATATCCTGTCTGCGCGGATTATGCATGACCTGGTTCCATTCTTTATTATTCTATTGGAAATAACCTATTTGTGCGGTCTATCGCATGCCTAGTGAATTCTTCTGTTATTCCATTCTTTATTATTTTGTTGGAATAACCTGTCAATGTGGATTACCACATGCATGGTGAATGATCCTTGTATTCATTCCTTATTAAATTATGGAAATGATCTGTCTACGTGGATTACCGCATGGCGGGTGAAAATCCATTTGCAGTTTCGTATATTCTATTATACTCGTATGAGATATCATTTCTTTTGTACTCGTCATGGAATATCATATTCTTTGATATTTTTTTTACAAGTTACTATTCACCTGGTTACTATTCACTCTAGTATTATTCACTCGGGTATTCGGGGCACTTTTCGTGCTTGAGTACTATTCACAAGTTACTATTCATGGGTTACTATTCACCCAATTACTATTCACTCTAGTATCATTCACTCAGGTATTCGGGACACTTTTCATGTCGGGGTACTATTTACCCAAAAAATATTTTTTTTTTCTGTCTAAATTATTTTTGGTACATGAATATTATTCTTGAATTTTATTCCACAAAGGAGTATCATGTTGACAATTTGGATATTTTTAAACTCTAGATAAATTTAAAGTCTTTGATATTTATCCTTGATTTTGTTTGATTAATGCTTATATCATTGTCATCATCCTCATGCTTATATTGTGATGAAAGTCATCTTTGGCTTACGTGCATAGATGGACTGTTAATTATTGGTTTTACAGTTGTATATTTTTTGCTTACGTGCAAAGATGGACTGTTGATTATTGGTTTTATAGTTGTATATCTTTGGCTTACGTGCAAAGATGGACAGGTGTATGACATGATCATAACCACTAGTGATAATAACGAATATCCTTGTCCCGTAGTGCATGGATAATTCGATGATGTGATTGGCAAGAACATGACCATTAGTTAACAGTTGAATGTCTTTGGCTGTAGTGCACTGATAGACAATTGATTGGTATGATCATGACCATTGGTTTTATAGTTGAATATCTTTGGCCCGTACTGCAAAGGTAGATAACTAATTGGTATGATCATTGTTATTACATTTGAATATCTTTAGCCTTTGGGGTAAGGATATTGAGTAAACGTTTTATTAAGCCTTTATGGCAAGAAGAAACTGTTGATTTACATGATTATAAATATGAATTGTGGATTTAACTTAACATCTTTGGTGGTTCAGGTAAAGACAGTTGATGAAAGTTCTATTTGTCTTGGGTATAATAAAGAACTGTTGATGGGTATTACAGCGATAAAGTTGATGAAAAACTTTTTAAATCATAGAAGATAGTAGATTTTATGCTCTACTTGACTCTTCTAATGGATTGCTTATTCCCCTGCAGTTGTTGATCTAAAACTTGTTGTCTATTATATTCTATCAGTTGTTATACTGCTGAAGGCTAAGGATAATTTATTCTGCATTATCTTAGTCATAATATTTCTTACTGGGCTAGTTGAGCTCACCCTTTTCTTTCACTGTTCTCTTCGGGAAATGAGAATATAATTGGGACGAGTCGGGGAACAGAGTGATGGTCCGATATGGTGGCTATAGCAGTCCTCACTACTTAGTGTGATAATAAGTGTAATGAGGACTTAATTTGAGTTTGTATACTGTCTATGAGGTAATATTCATGTAAACTCTCAGTTTATGTTTTGTCATATTTGGCACGACAGTTGTATAATTAAGTTTGTAGTTGATTTCTATACAATGTATCTGGCGACTCAAGATGGGTGATGTATACCAGTTTTGGGGGCGTCACAGTTGGTATCAAAGCTTAGGAATATGATCCCTGGCTGAGATGTGAGACGAGAACTAGGAGGGGAGAGACGGGTAATTCCTTCGCTAGTATGACCTACCAAAGTTACTTGTTATTTAATTTATCGGTTAGAAAATAGGGATAATATGTGGCATGTTAATTAACCCTTATTTTGAAACTATATTCTAGAATGATATTTGAAATACAGGAGATGAGCAATGGGAAAATCATGATACAGAGGAAATAACCGGGAAGGTATAATCCGAATAGAAAGCAAGGTATTCTCATCTCTTCGAACTACCAGGTACGTAAATTTCGAGGGCGAAATTTCATAAGGAGGGGAGATTGTGAGACCCCGAATTTTATGAAATGAAAGTATTCAATTTTCTTATAATTATTCTATTTGGTAAATGGTTAAATTGATAAAAGGTTAAAGTTAAGGGTGATATGTGAAAATTTTTCAAAGTAAACAAGTTGTCATAAAATAATCGGTGATAAAGGTATAGTAATACGCGTTGTTGCATAGTAGCACACGATATTGATTATTAATGCTTACGTAAGAAGTCACTTAGTTATACTCAATTATTGCTATAGTAATTGCTGCATCATATCTCTCATATTATTGATTTAATTATTGTCACAGTATCATCTGAATAATATGTTACGTTATTAAATCTATAACTGAGTATTCATATTATTATTTGCAATATTGACAATGTCTAGAAGTTCTGTCAAGGAGAGGTTTGGTCACCTAATTGCGCGCCAATAGGGAGAAATCCTTATTGGAAATCCCCCTCTTTCCTGGGAACGACCTGGTTGTTAAATATTATGAATTATAATATTAATGATGAATAAGTTCGTGTTGATTAAAGATGAAATTGATAGTTCCATGGTGTGAAAATTATTAGTGTTAGTGGAAACCGACATTTATTTCGATAATAATTGATGTCTGGAAGTTATCGGGTAATTAATCGGATAAATGAGCAATTAATTGCTATTAATTCACATGATTATAACTATTTGTTCACATGTGTGTACTATTGATTCACATTCATTTACTATTAGGGGAGTTGGTGCGAGTTTGATAATACTTGCATGATTAAGTTAAAAATAGAGGTATAGATGAAGGTACTATACTATAATTAATTTTTTCACATGTTTAGAACTATTGAGTCACGTGATTTACTATTGAGTTACATGATTTACTATTGATTCACATGATTTACTATTAGGGGAGGTGGTGCAAGTTTGATAATACTTGCAGGACTAAATTAAAAATGAAGGAAAAGAGGAAGGTATTATACTGTAATATTTTGAGACCCAAAATGTGCAATTATCGAAACTATATTTTCCTATAAATAGAAGCTCATTCCTTCATTATTTTTCACCAATTCACTAAAGCTATTGTGACGCCCCCAAAATAGGTATACATCACCTATTCTGAGTCGCCAAATACATGGTACAGAATACAAATACAATCTTTAATATACAACAAGAGAGCTAAAAGTTTTAATACAAATATTATCTTTTAGACAATATCCACTCTTAGAATAAGTCCTCATTACATTTATTGTCACACTATTTAATAGAATAGTGAGGACTACTAATACTATCATCTGGACCGTCACTCTGTTTCCCGAGTAGTCCCATTACGTTCTCATTTTCTGAAGAGAAACGGTGAAAGAAAGGGTGAGCTCAACTAGCCCAGTAAGAAATATTATGACTAAGATAATGCAGAATAAATTATCATTACTCTTCAACAGTGTTAAACTGATAAAATACAATAGACATCAAGTTTAACTGTAGCGGAACATACAATACATTAAAAGAGTCAAGTAGAGAATAAAATCTACTATCTTTTATAATTTAAAAGGTTTTTCATCACTTTTATCACTGGGACTCAGCTTAATAAATAATCTACATCATCCCTGCACTACGGCCAAGGATATTCATTAGTATCACAACTACAAATTATCCATGCACTACGGGCCAAAGATATTTGTGTATTCATCAATGGTCATGATCATGCCATAAAACAATTCATCTTTGCACCCTTGGCCGAAGAGAATCCATAGCCATAATTATACCAAAAGCTGTCCATCAATGCACTACAGGCTAATGAGGACTTTTTCCACATCATTTGTAATATTATTACCATGATTATCTTAGAATAATCCTCGGTCATAATCATACCAAGTCCATCTATGCACTACAGGCCACAGATGACTTTCAACAAAATATAAACATGAGGATGATGACAATGATATAAGAATTCAATAAAATAAGTTCAAGAATTAAATTATCCACAAACTAATAACGTCCAAATTGTCAACATGATACTTCTTTGTAGAGTAAAAGAATGCTCAGAAGTATAATTCCATGAAAAGATACTAGATGAAGCGCAAATATCAAGGATATTCCACTAATTTCATGGAGTATAGAAGTCAAAACTTTAACCAACTGAGTATAATAAAGAATGGAATAACAAAAGAAATCGCTATGCATGCGGTACTTTGCATGTAAGCATGAGTTATTCCAACGAATAATAAATAACGGAACCGGTCGGGCATAATACTTGCAAGCGGGATATTCTAACGAGAATAATAAAGAATGGAATAACAATAGAAATCACCATGCATGCAGACGTCAGATGTAGACAAAGTTATTCCAATAGAATAATAAATAACGGAACCAGGTCAGGCGAAATTTGCACCGACAAGATGTTCCACCAGAATAATAAAGAATGAAATAACAACGAAATCACCATGCATGCGGTACTTGTATAGGCGAGTTATTCCAACGTAATAATATATAACGGAACCAGTCGAGCGTAATTGCAAGACCGAGAATATTCAACAGAATAATAAAGAATGGAATAACAACAAAAATCACCATGCATGTATGCGTCGCATGACAGGTAATTCCAACGAGAATAATAAATAAGGAACGAGTGTCGAGCAAAATTACATGCAAGCGGGATGTTCCAATGAATAATAATGAATGGAATAACAATAGAAATCACCATGCATACGGTGCTTTGCATAGGCGAGGTTATTCCAGCGAGAATAATAAATAATGAGAACCGGTCCCGGCGTAAAAGCATGCCGGACATGATATTCGATAGAATAATAAAGAATGGAATAATAGAAAAATTTCACCAAGTATAGGGTGAAATGGCGTATCGAGGTTATTCGATAGAATAATAAAGAATGGAATAACGAAGTTCTCTTCATGAATCTGAAAAGAAATAATACCCTTACCTTATAAAGAAGAAGCTGGATATAGAAGTAGTGAAGTAGCGAATACTTTTCTTCTTTCTCTCTATAGTTTCTCTCTACAGAGTTTCGATGAATTAAGTGAAATAATGAAGGAATGAGCTTTATTTATAGGAGAATGGGTGAATAGTAATCGATCCGTGAGCGGTCAGTTGATTTACTTTTAAGCGGACGGTTCAGTTGGTTTACAATAAAATATAATATATTCTATTTATGACAAAAATATTTTTATGAAAATAACAACGGAAGTTTTACCGTTAATAGAATATATTATATTTTATTGTAAACCAACTGGACCGTTCGCTTAAAGTAAATCAACTGGACCGCTCATGGATCGTTACTATTCAACCCATTCATTCTTCTATAAATGTAAGTTCATTCCTTCATTATTTTTACTTAATTCATAAATAGAGAAACTAGAGAGAAAGAAGAAAAGTATTCGCTACTTCACCATCTCGATATCAAGTTTGTTTACTGTAGTGGGTATTTTTTTTTCATATTCATGAAGAGAACTTCGTTATTCCATTCTTTATTATTTTATTGAATAACTCGTATATGCTATTTCACCCTATACTTGGTGAAATTCTTCCGTTATTCCATTATTTATTATTCTCGCTAGAATAACTGTCATGCCAAGTACCGCATACATGGTGGAATTACATTGTTATTCTATTCTTTATTATTCTCGTTGGAATATCTCGTCTGCATGCATTTTACGCCGGACCGGTTTCGCCTTTTTATTATTCGTTGGAATATCTTGTCTGTAATGCTTTTCGTCGAACTCGGTTCCATCTTTATTATTACGCTGAATATCCTGTCATGCATTTTACAGGACCGGTTACGTTATTTATTATTCGCTGGAATAATCTGCTCTACATCCAAGTACCGCATGCATGGTGATTTCTATTGTTATTCCATTCTTTATTATTCTGTTGGAATATCCTGTCGGTGCGTGTTACGCCTGACCTGGTTCCGTTATTTATTATTCTGTTGGAATAACCTTTCTATGCGAAGTACCGCATGCATGGTGATTTCTTTTGTTATTCAATTCTTTATTATACTCAGTTGGTTAAGGTTTTGACTTCTATACTCCATGAAATTGGTGGAATATCCTTGATATTTGCGCTTCATCCAGTATCTTTTCGTGGAAATATTCTTCTGAGCATTCTTGAATTTTTACTCTTCAAAGAAGTATCATGTTGACAATTTGGACGTTATTAGTTCTTGAATAAATTAATTCTTGAACTTATTTTTTTGAATTCTTATATCATTGTCATCATCCTCATATTTATATTTTGTTGAAAGTCATCTGTGGCCTGTAGTGCATAGATGGACTTGGTATGATTATGACTGTGGGATTATTCTATGTAATCATGACCGTAATGTTACAAATGATGTGGTAAAAGTCCTCATTGGCCTGAGTGCAATCGATGGACGATTGTTGGCTTGATCATGACCATTGATGAATACACAAATATCTTTGGCCCGCATCGCATGGATAATTTATGGTTGTGATACTAATGAATATCCTTGGTCGTAGATGCGCAGGATGATGTGGATTATTTATTAAGTCGAGTCCCAATGATAAAAGAGATGAAAACCTTTACATCATAAAAGATAGTAGATTTTATTCTCTACTTGACTCTTTTAATGGATTGCATGTTCGCCGCAGCTTAAACTTGATGTCTATTGTATTTTATCATTTTAACATTTGTTGAAGACTAATGATAATTTATTCTGCATTATCTTAGTCATAATATTTCTTACTGGGCTAGTTGAGCTCACCCTTTCTTTCACTGTTCTCTTCAGGAAATGAGAACGTAGCTGGGACTAGTCGGGGAACGTAGTGACGGTCCAGATGATAGTATTAGTAGTCCTCACTATTATGTTAAATAGTGTGAGAATAAATGTAATAAGGACTTATTCTGAGAGTGGATATTGTCTAGAAGACAATATTTCTATTAAAATTCACAGCTCTCTTGTTGTATATTAAAGATTGTATTTGTATTCTGTACCATGTATTTGGAGACTCAGAATAGGTGATGTATACCTATTTTGGGGGCGTCACAGTTGGTATCAAAGCTTAGGGATATGATCCCTGGCTGAGATGTGAGACAAGAACTAGAAGGGGAGAGACGAGGAATTCCTTCGCTAGTATGACCTACCTAAGTTTATTTGATATTTAATTGGTCGGTCAGAGTATAGGGATAATATGTGATATGTTAATTATCCCTTGTTTTGTGGCAGTGTTTGAAAATGGCATCCGAGAATGTTGAGAACATCAATGGAGCACAAGAGACCGTTGAGTCTCCACAGATCAATAATCAGGATTATGTGCATCAGGAAAGCGACAATCCTCAGGCAAACAACAACACCGACGGATGATGAGCGATGGAATGTTCGGAGGATTTATGCAATTCATGCAACATCGTGCAAGAGAGTGGCTCTGTCCAAAATGCAGTGGAAACACCGGCAACTCTCGGGACGGTCACCATTAAGCGATTCGAGGCTGGGATCACCGGAGTTTTTGGAGAGCCAAAACCACTTAAGGCGAGGCGTGGATAAAGCAGATTGCAAGATATTTGATGTCTTGGGATGCTCCAGGAGCAAAAGGTTCCTTGCCACCTTCATGTCAATTGCGTGCAGAAATGATTTCTAGTGGGAATCTGTAAAACATACTCAACCTGCCACACTGAAGATGTAAGACCCCAACTTATTATTAATGAAATTTAATTTTCTCTATTTATTATTTTGAAATAGTAAGGGTGGATGTGATTAATGTGGATAGTTAGGGGTAAAATACGCAAATATTTCAAAATAAGTAAGTGGTTATAAAATATTCATTGTTGTCGGGGAATATTCGTTTGGTCGTGGAATATTAAAATGCTGTCGGGGAATATTAAATGACGGACAGCAAATGACCCATGTGGGCCCCATAACTGAAAAAGCGATTGGATGAAGAAAACAACAAATATAAGTGGTTTAAAAATACTTGGCGTAGTTATTACCAGATAATCTTTGTTAATGTTAGGTTTGTAATATTTATGAGCGCAATCAAATTGCATAAAAAGTGCGAGCGTGAAAAATCGAGTTTAAAAATTTACAAACCATATACGGATCACCCTTTATGCATAATTATTAATTAAGCGAAAAGATAAAGAATAAAATCATACCATTGAAGATCGAGCTTCCTCGTGTACAAGTTCACCTCCAAATCCTTTCGCGTTCAATCTTGAATCCACGGGTTTGGTTCCTTCCTTTGATCAACGTTAGCCACCCAAATGTTTGGCCTCTCAGAGGTGATCCACCAAGGAAGAAGAAAATTTAAGAAAAGGGTATTGGCTCAAACTCTAGTTTTTCTATCTCTATAGGAAGGTGTACTTCTCCCAACAATTGGAATTATGTCGTATGTTGAAAAAAGTCAACAACCCCATCACCCGTAATAAGACTCCTCTTATTAATAGATGTGGGCAACCCACCTTAACAATTAAGGAATTGGGTTTTATTTAATTAATTAAATTCTTTTAATTAATTAAGCTCCCTAATCTTATTAGGGATAATTAATTAAACTCTTTTAATTAATTTTCCTCCTAATCAATTAGGAATAAATGAAGTACTTATATTAAATTAATTCTAAACTCTTTTAGAAATTAAAATAATAATAATTGTAATAATATTAATAAGACTCCTCTTATTAATTTATATTTAATATTTCTAAAATATTAAATAATAAACATTAAGCTATTTAATTTATTCTATCACCATAGATTAAATTAAATATACATAACATATTATTACGATTATGCCATTAACTTCTTAAATAATTATTCTTCCTTTTATGGTGTGACCCTTTAGGTTCTCCATATTAAACCGGTTGTGAATAAATCAATTAGAACAATTCTAATCTTATTTAAATAAATAAATTAAACAATTAATTTATTTAAATAATATTTATTCTACAATAAGGATAAGCCTCCCTAGCGATCAACGACTTTCCAGATAATATAGATTTCAACATTAATCATTAAAGAACCTTTGAGTAAATAGTTAAAACAATTCAATCCTTCCACCATACAATGTCCCAATTAAATATAAGGCATGGAATTCTTTGTCAAGTCTTATTTTATTTAATTATATGTATTTCGACTCTTAATGCACAACACCAAATAATGCAAATTAGAAACTCATTTCTAATTTCATTACGCTTTAACCAAGGACTCTTGGGTTGTCATTTATCGAATCACATAGGACATTTCTCTTCTTTTATTAGAAGTGGTAGATTCTTTATTGATCATACATTATCTCCATGTACAACTTATTATACCCAAGCATACCCTTTGATATACCCTAAGGGTCTTAAGGAATAAGTCAAAGTATAACTCATCATACACAAGATACTATGATGATCTCAAGTCCAAGGATCACTTGTACTACTATCACTACAGGAATTCCTATTGACAGGCAAATAAAACTCCATTAGGTATTCCTTAGCGAGCCACGTTCAGTGAACTTATTCTCTAATAAGCACCTACATACTTGCTTTAGTGTCTCCACATAAATGATCATGAGATCAATCATCCTCATCCAATGAGCAAGCAACGTATGTACCAATCTATCCGGATTCACTAATCCCCAATTTAGTAATCCAATGATTGGGAACTATTTTAGTTTTAAGCTTTCTAAGAATTTAGATCTCATTAGAATGATCATCATCATTATTCTAAAAGCATTGCTTAAAACTATGGGTTTATCACATATTATAAAACAGCATCATGTAGATAATTAAAAGCCTTTAATAAATTAATACTTTTTATTAATAAATGAATAAGATTGTTACAAAGTATATGCTTTATCATCAAACATGATTGGCTTGTATGCATATTACTTTCAGTTAAAATACCCGGTGGTTAAAACACAGTAGCACACGGTATTGCACCAATTGTTGATTCTTACGTAAGAAGGCACTACTCAATAATGGTTACAGTAATTCTTTATTCGATTATTTTATTGAGTTAATAATTCTTCGCGTTGATATTTTATATATATTGTTGTTTCAATAATTGTCATTACACGGTATTTTTCATTATCGAAGCAATAATTCATATTATCTGAATAATATTATTAGATAACATTATTGGCAATGTCTAGAAAGTTCTATCTAAGGAGAGGTTTGGTCACCTAAATTGCGCCCAAGATGAAGAAGAAATTCTTATTGGAAAGCCCCTCTCCTCTAGAGGCGCTGGTTGTCGATATTATGATTACGTAATATTATTTGTGAATAATAAATTATTGATTCATATGATGAGGAAAATATTAATTTTATGTGGATATAGATGGAGAAAAA
The DNA here is from genome assembly GCA_020205615.1 of Panax quinquefolius. Taxonomy (NCBI): domain Eukaryota; kingdom Viridiplantae; phylum Streptophyta; class Magnoliopsida; order Apiales; family Araliaceae; genus Panax; species Panax quinquefolius. The sequence continues at coordinate 146,902,798 of CM035155.1, read as the reverse complement.
TTTTAAATGTGACAATTGTTGAAAATTGAAATTTTATCTTTTTACGATAAAATAATTCTTTTAAATATATTATTATATTTTAATAATATAATAATGGTGATATTTTTACAACGAATGTGGGATATATGAGTATACAAGGAGGAAGAGTATTTTTGTTGCAATAAATGTTTAAAACATGTTAAACATGTCAGTGGACCCCATTTATTGACTGAAATTTGATTATAACTGTAAAATCCCCGTTTATGGATTTGGTCAATTTCATTTGGAATTTGGAAAACATTCTTACGTAAAGTTGTAGAGAATTGAATTTCCTATAAAAACTCATGAGATTCGAATTTTCTGATAGAAGGGCTATTTATTATGAATTATTGAAGTTCCAAAGCTCAAAATAATTGATTTTGGAAGTTTAAAATATTATAAATAATAAAAACGTTTTTGTTTGTTTTGTGGGCTACAACATGTGCATAATGAGCTGAGATCAGATCTAGGAAGGTGGGCGTAGAAATCTTAATATATATATTAATATTATATTAAATTTTCTACTTTTGGTGTTCTAAGCATTTTCCTATAAATAGGGTGCTTAGGTTAGAATTGAAAATCACACCGTAAAGCGAAGTTTTCTTTCTCTATATTATCGGCGTATTCTTGTGAGTATTTTGAGTATACTTTGAGAATTGTTAGGCGGTGCAAGTTCCTTCAAAGACTATACCCATTATTCCAAATTTAAATCTTAATCTTTCGAGGTAAGGGATGTTATTTTCTTCTCAAATGATATTATTTCTTCAATATCATTATCTTTGAAATATTGGTTGAAACTTTTATCAAATTTGGAACTTTTTCATGTCGGGTTACTATTCATGAGTTCTTATTCACGAGTTACTATTCATGAGTTACTATTCACGAGTTCTATTCACGAGTACTATTCATGTAAAGCGTGAAGATGTTTTTTTGTGGAATTTCTATCTTTTGGTGTCTGAGATTCTTATTCACATATACGGCACTATTCACGATATCTGACACTATTCATAGAAAAATGAAATTTCTTCTCTTTGTCCAAAATATCTAATTCGGATACTAGCTTTGATTGTATCCATGTTTTGATCATTCTTGAATTTTACACCACTGTGATTATTTTTTAGGTATTTTTGGACATGGATAAAACAAAGTACTGAATCCTTAATCCTTAATCCTTGTCATTTTGTTTCATTGGATTCGTTTCTTTAAAATATTTTCATCATCTTGATCTTAAATGATGATATTATTGAATATCTTTGGCACAGTAAGTGCAAAGATGAATGATTCTGAAGAATATCTTTGTGTCGTAGTGCAAAGATGAGCAGTGTTTAGATGAACATGACCAATGATGAATATCTTTGGCTTTTGTAGTGCAAAGATGAATATTTGATTCGGATGTATATTGATTGATGTTACGGAGGATAAAATATTGACGATGAACTTTTAAATTCATATATAGAAGATAGTAGTTTGCATTCTCTACTTAACTCTTCTAATGAATTATTATTTCCATTGCGAATATTGATTTAAAATTTGTTGTCTATTGTATTCTATTAGATTTTTCCTGTTGAAGACTAACGGTAATTTGTTGTATATTATCTTAGTCAGTAATATTCTTTCTTTGGGCTAGTTGAGCTCACCCTTTTCCTTGTTGTTCCATTTTTCTTCTCAGAGGCGAGAATGTAGCGAAAGTCTTAGTGGTAGGGTATGGAATGAAGGTTCTAGAGAGAGTTGTTTAGTAGTCCTCACCATTTTTATAAAATAATGTATCAATAATTATGATGGGGATTTATTTGCGTGTGGATATTGTCAGATGGCAATATCTCGTATTTAAACTCACAGTTTATATGTTGTAATAATAAAGTTGTAGTTATTTACGTACCATGTATTTGGTGACTCAAAATGGGTTGGATGGAATGGACCTATTTTGGGGCGCCTGATTGGTATCGAGCTTAGGGATATGATCTCTGGCGGAGATGGGGAATAGAACTAGGAGGGGGAGGCGAGTAAATCCTTCGCTAAGTGTGTCCTACCTAAGCTTATTTTTTTTTTTGTTGGTCGATATATAAGGATATTATGTGATATATTGATTTCCTTAATTAACCCTTGTTTTATGACAATATTTGAGAATGTCGTGAGAATATTAACAATGGAAATGAGGCCAGTGGAGACGCTTTGTACTCACCAACGAGGAGAGCGTGCAACAGTGGCAATGTTCCTCCCGTGAACAACACCCACGGCGCAGATGATGAGCGAGGGAATGTTTAGAAGCTTTTTGCAGTTCATGCAAAATCGACGAGGAGACTCGTGTTCAAAATCTGAGGAGAAATGATAGCAATTCACGGGTTATCACAACAAGCAGTTCAAAGAGTTGGGACCACGAATTTAAGGGAAAGCGGATCCGATCATGGCGGAAACATGGGTCAAACAAATTACCAAGATATTCGATGTCTTGGGATGCGCGGAGAACGAAGGTTTCATTCGCCACCTTTATGTTCATTAAGTGGCGTGCGGACTCTTGGTGGAGATCGTGAAGCGTACCCATCCATCAAGACTTTTCGGCATGTCTTGGGAGCGTTTTAGAAACTATTTAATGACAAATACTTTCACGAAAGTGTTCGTCGTATGAAGGAAGTGGAGTTTATTAGGATGGAGCGAGAACAACATGGCGGTGTCTCGATGCACGGGCAAAGTTTGCAGAGTTATCCAGGTTTGCACCTCATTTGGTGGAGAATGAGGAGCGTGTATGACGCGGATGTTTTTGAGAGGTTTGAAACCCGATACGACAATATCTCATTTCTCATAAATTTTCTCTCTATTCGGATGTTGTAAAGCAGAGGCTCAATTATTAGGCGAGATAACTTGAGTACGGTCGGTGAGGACCACAACGAGGATCGTGCAGAGATAGCGATCAATGAGAATAATGATAACGGCGGAGAAAAAAGCGAAGACGGACAAAAATGGTAACCACTACGGTGGTAATCATGGCCATGAAAATAGAAGAAGCGAGTCGGGGAGGAGATTTTAAAAGAGGAGATTTAACAACGACCATGTGAAGGCAGCGGATGTTTACAAGAATCGGTTCTAAGGGAGGAGAAACGACCACCGGTCGTATATGTTACAAATCACGGAAAAGAGGGACATATCGGTCAAAGCGCCCACAACAGTTTAAGGTATGCTATAATTGTGGAAAGGAAGGACATATCGCTCGAGATTATACGATGGCGAAACCTAGTTCGGTGGGGACGGTGACTCAAAAAAATTGTCCGAGAAAAGGCAAAGTCAACGATTAGGAAGAAGGCGTTTGTGTGTTGGTCAAAATACGAGGAACCCAAACGAGGTGATCACGGGTAAGCTATTTATAAATTCTTGCGAAGTTTATACCTTACTTGATCTGGGGTGCTACCAATTCATTTATCTCTCTGCTGCTTGTGCTCAGCGTTTAAACTTGACTCAGGAGAAATTAGACTTTGACCTATCTGTGGAAACTCAGTTAGGAGAAACTTTCATCACATCCTTTGTTTATAAATCTTGTTTGATTCAAGTTGGCACCATCACCTTACATTGACCTTATCTCTTTAAAGATACTTGCTTTTGATGTGATTTTGAGGATTGATTGGTTAACTACTCATCATGCCAAAATTGATTGTTTTCGTAAGGTTGTTAGTTTTCATATTCTAACTTGACTGTTTATGCAATTCAAGCAACTAAACCATTAAAATCAATCACTATCATATCTAATCATAAAGCTATTCGTTTATTGAAAAGCGGATGTCAAGCTTTCTTAGCCCATGTTATGGATTTGAATAAAGACACGTCAAATTTGAATAATATTCTGTTGTTATTGACTTTCGACGTATTTTCGAAGAACTTCCTGTCTACCCCGAGCGTGAAGTTGAATTCTTTATTGATCTTGAACTGGTACAAAGCCCATTTCTAAAACCCCATATCGAATGGCTCTATTGAACTTGAGGAGTTAAAGGTCCAACTACAGGAATTGTTGGACATCGGTTTCATTCGTCTAGTACATCTCCTTGGGGTGCTCTGTTTTATTCGTAAAGAAGAAAAGGCGGGAGTATGCGACTTTGTATTGACTATCGGGAATTGAACCATGTCACCATCAAGAATAGGTATCCTCTACCTCGTATTGATGACTTGTTTGACCCGATTTCAAGGGGCACAATTCTTTTCAAAAATCGATCTTAGATTGGATATCATCGGTGAAGATTAGAGGCGAGGATATTCAAAGACTTCCTTTAGAACTTCGATGCGGGCATTATGAATTCTTAGTCATGTCTTTCGGATGACTAATGCTCTCTTGACTTTCATGGATATGATGAGGCAAAGTATTCAAGGAATATTTGGATCGATTTGTTGTTGTCTTTATTGATGACATCCTTATATATTCCAAAAGTCATGAAGATCATGAGCACCATTTGAAATTTGGTACTCCAAAGGCCGTGAAAACAAACTATATGCCAAATTAAAGAAATGCGAGTTCGGCTTGAGAAGTAGCATTCCTTGGGCGCGTGGTGTCGAAACATGGAGTATCTGTTGATCCGTGAAGATTGAAGCAATACAAAGTTAGAGCAAGCAAGAAGTCGGTGTGAAGCACGTAAGCTTTTGGGCTTATTTGGTTATTATCGGAGATTTGTGGAAGGGTTTTCTCGAATCGCTACTCCATTAACTCGGCTAACTTCGGAAGGATACAAAATTCGTTTGGAGCGAAGAATGCGAGAAGAGTTTCCAAGAGCTTAAGAGGAGACTTATTTTGGCTTTTGTCTAACAATACCATCTGGTTCGGATGGATTTGTTATCTCTGATGCTTTAGGCAAAGGGTTAGGATGTGTTCTCATGCAGCGTGGGAAAGTCATAGCCTATGCCTCATGACAACTTAAAAGAGTATGAGAGGAATTATCCTACTCGTGATCTAGAGTTAGCGGTGATCGTTTTGGCGCTAAAGATATGGAGGCACTATCTATATGGGAGAAAGTGGAGATATATTCGGACCATAAAAGCCTTAAATATTTCTTCACTCAAAAGAACTCAATATCTGGCGTGACGTTGGCTCGAGCTATTGAAAGACTACGACCACACTATTGATACCATCACGGAAAAGCGAATGTGGTGGTGACGGCGTTGAGTAGAAGATCATATGCGGGAGCAGTGCGATGATGTCAAGTATACGCATAGAGCCAACTTTAATAGAAAAAGTTAAGGTTGCTTTCGAGCCGCAGGTGAGGCGATCGTATGAAGAAGAAAGTACAAGAAGGAGCTATTAGGAGCGAGAATTGATGAAGCGAAGGAATACTTGAGTCCACTCTAGACTTTGTGTTCCTAACGACTACGATTTGAAGTACAAGATTATGATGGAGGCACACAATACACCATTTGCAATCCATCACTGGAAGTACTAAAATGTATCGTGATCTTGACATACATTTTGGTGGAACAATATGAAGAGAGAGATTGCAAAGTTTATCTCAATGTGTTTAACTTGTCGGCGTGTAAAGGCGGAGCATCTAGTACCTAAGGGTCCGTTGCAACCACTTGAGATTCGAAATGGAAGTGGGAACAAATTACCATGGATTTAGTTCACGGGTCTTCTTACGGTTTCTCGGGCATCAATGCTATTTGGGTTATTGTTGATAGGTTAACCAAGTCTATTCATTTCTTGCCGAATCACGGAGACTTATTCACTTGAGCGTCTTGCTAGTATATACGTGAATGAGATTGTGAGGTTGCATGGCATACTGTATCCATAGTTTTGGATCGTGACCCAAGATTCACTTCAAGATTTTGGGTTAGCTTGCAAAAAGCTATGGAGCGCGGTTTTACGATTGATTGGCATACCATCCTCAAAGCAGACGGACAATCGAAAGGACTATTCAAACTCTTGAAGATTTATTAAGACTACGTGTCCTAGACTTCAAGAGGCGGTTAGGATAAGTATTTACCATTGGTGGAATTCTCCTACAACAAGCAGTTATCGAGCAGCAAGTATAGGTGTAGCTCCATTTGAAGCATTATATGGACGAAAGTGTAAGCTCTCCGGTATGTTGGGACGAGGTGGGTGAAGCATTATTTGTTGGGACCCGAGTTGAGTGCGTATGACTACGGAAAAGATCCAAATGATTGACAGCGTATACAAAGCGGCACAAGATCGACAAAAGAGTTATGCGGATCTTCATCGAAAGGGCGTGGAATTTAGTGTAGGGATCATGTATTATTGCGAGTTGCTCCGTGGAAGGGAGTTACAAGATTTGGGAAGAGGAAAGCTCGATCCACGATTTATTGGTCCATTTCAAATTCTTGATGAGGAGTAGGAAATGTAGCCTATAGACTTGCGTTACCTCAAAGTATGTCTCGTGTTCATAATGTGTTTCACATATCGTACTTAAATAATATGTGAAAGACCGAACCACGTTATAGAGTTAAAGCAGGACGAAATATAGCCAGAAGACTTAACGTATGAGGAGGTACTGTTAAGATCTTGGATAGGAAGGAGCATGTCCTACGCCATGAAAGGTCATACCACAAGTGAAAGTTTTGTGGAGGAATCATCTTTATAGAGAAATGACACGGGAATTGGAAAGCGGAAATGAAAGCGAGGTATCCTCACCTTTTGAAACACACCAGTACGTCACGTCGATTTCGAGGGACGAAATTTCATAAGGAGGGAGGTTGTAAGACCCCAACTTATTATTAATGAAATTTAATTTTCTCTATTTATTATTTTGAAATAGTAAGGGTGGATGTGATTAATGTGGATAGTTAGGGGTAAAATCATAAATATTTCAAAATAAGCAAGTGGTTATAAAATATTCATTGTTGTCGGGGAATATTCGTTTGGTCGTGGAATATTAAATCTTTGTCGGGGAATATTAGATGCTGACGGCCAGCCATGTGTAGTGAGCCCATATGTGAAAGCGATTGGATGAAGAAAAGCGACAAATATAAGTGGTTTAAAAAATAGCGAGCGTAGTTATTCTGCAGATTATCTTGTTAAAATACCCGATTGGTTAAAACACGAAGAAGATTGCGGTATTGCACCAATTGTTGATTCTTACGTGAAGGCACTACTCGATAATGGTTACGGTAATTACTATTCGATTATTTTATTGAGTTAATAATTGTTGCGTTGATATTTTATATTCTTTGTTGTTTTGATAATTGTCATTTACGGTATTTTTCATTATCGAAGCAATAATTCATATTATCTGAATAATATTATTAGATAACATTATTGGCAATGTCTAGAAAGTTACATACAGGAGAGGTTTGGTCACCTAATTGCGGCGCCGATAAGAAGAAATTCTTATTGAAAGCCCCTCTTTCTGAGGAGCGCTTTGGTTATCGATATTGTGATTACGTAATATTATTTGTGAATAATTAATTATTGATTCATATGATGAGGAAAATATTGATTTTATGTGGATATAGATGGAGAAAAATTTTAAATGTGACAATTGTTGAAAATTGAAATTTTATCTTTTTTACGATAAAATAATTCTTTTAAATATATTATTATATTTTAATAATATAATAATGGTGATATTTTTACAACGAATGTGGGATATATGAGTATACTGAGGAGGAAGAGTATTTTTGTTGCAATAAATGTTTAAAACATGTTAAACATGTCGATTGGACCCCATTTATTATTTGAAATTTGATTATAGCTTTGTAAAATCCCCGTTTGTTGATTTTGGTCAATTTCATTTGGAATTTGGAAAAACTTTCTTCTGCAAAGTTGTAGAGAATTGAATTTCCTATAAAAACTCGTGTGATTGAATTTTTTCGATAGAAGGGATATTTATTATGAATTATTGAAGTTAGAAGCTCTCGAAATAATTTATTTTGGAAGTTTAAAATATTTTAAAAATAAAAACGTTTTTTTGTTTGTTTTGTAGGCTACAACATGTGCATAATGAGCTGAGATCAGATCTAGGAAGGTGGGCGTAGAAATCTTAATATATATATTAATATTATATTAAATTTTACGCTTTGGTGTTCTAAGCATTTTCTATAAATAGGGTGCTTAGGTTAGAATTGAAAATCACACCGAAGCTGAAGTTTTTCTCTCTATATTATCGAGCTTATTCTTGTGAGTATTTTGAGTATACTTTGAGAATTGTTAGAGGCGGTGCAAGTTCCTTCTTGACTATATACGGTATTCATTTAGAAGTACTAATCTTTCGAGGTAAGGGATGTTATTTTCTTCTCAAATGATATTATTTCTTGATATCATTATCTTTGAAATATTGGTTGAAACTTTTATCAAATTTGGAACTTTTTCATATCGGGATTACTATTCATGAGTTCTTATTCATGAGTTACTATTCACGAGTTCTTATTCATGAGTTCTTATTCACGAGTTCTTATTCACGAGTACTATTCATGAAGCGTGAAGATGTTTTTTGTGGAATTTCTATCTTTTGGTGTTTGAGTTACTATTCACGATATCGGCCTTTATTCACGATATCGACCTTTATTCACGATATCTGACTATTCATAGAAAAATGAAATTTCTTCTCTTTGTCCAAAATATCTATTCGGATACTAGCTTTGATTGTATCCATGTTTTGATCATTCTTGAATTTTACACCTTTGTGATTATTTTTTAGGTATTTTTGGACATGGATAAAACAAAGTACGAATCCTTAATCCTTAATCCTTGTCATTTTGTTTCTTTGGATTCGTTTCTTTAAAAATATTTTCATCATCTTAGGTCTTAAATGATGATATTATTGAATATCTTTGGCTGTGTGTCAAAAGATGAATGATTTCTGAAGAATATCTTTGTAGTAGTGCAAAGATGAGCAGTGTTTAGATGAACATGACCGGTGATGAATATCTTTGGCCAGTAGTGCAAAGATGAATATTTGATTCAGATGTATATTGATTGATGTTCTGGGGATAAAATATCGACGATGAACTTTTAAATTCATATATAGAAGATAGTAGTTTGCATTCTCTACTTAACTCTTCTAATGAATTATTATTTCCGCTGCGAATATTGATTTAAAATTTGTTGTCTATTGTATTCTATTAGATTTTTCCCTGTTGAAGACTAACGGTAATTTGTTGTATATTATCTTAGTCATAATATTCTTTACTGGGCTAGTTGAGCTCACCCTTTTCCATGTTGTTCCATTTTTCTTCTCAGGAGGCGAGAATGTAGCGAGTACTAGTCGGGGTATGGAATGAAGGTTCTAGAGAGAGTTGTTTAGTAGTCCTCACCATTTTTGTAAAATAATGTATCAATAATTATGATGGGGATTTATTTGCGTGTGGATATTGTCTAGATGGCAATATCTGTATTTAAACTCACAGTTTATAAGTTGTAATAATAAAGTTGTAGTTATTTCTGTACCATGTATTTGGCGACTCAAAATGGGTTGGATGGAATGGACCTATTTTGGGGGCGTCACAGAAGATGACTTGGGAGAAGTTTCAAGAATTGTTCAACGACAAGTACTTTCCAAAAATTATTCGTCACATGAAAGAGGTAAAGTTCATTAAGTTGGAGCAAAACAACATGACCGTGTCGCAGTACGAAGCCAAGTTTGCAGAGTTGTCCCGGTTTGCGTCCCATTTGGTTGATAATGAGGAGAGAATGACGCGAATGTTTCTAAGAGATTTGAAACCCGAGATACGTCAATATCTTATCTCTCATAAACTGTGTTTGTATTCAGATGTTGTTAATAGGGCTCAGTTATTGGAGCGCGATAATGAGTCAACCCAACCAAAAGAGCGGTAAAGAAAATGATAATACCGGTGATAATGATCATCTAAGCGGTGACAATAAGCGTGGAGGGAATCAACATGCCAGAAATGGTAACCACTTCGGTGGTAATCATGACCAAAACAATAAGAATGGACATTTCAAGAAGAGGAGATTCAACAATGATGGAAAGACATCAGCACCAGCACCCGTGGTTAAAGAAGGAGAGCGACCACCTATCATATGCTTCAAATGAGGAGGGGAAGGACACATCAGTCCAAACTGCGCGATGCCGTCCAAAGCATATTATAATTGTGGAAGAGAAGGTCACTTATCATTATTTTGTCATTCACCGAAGACAAGTTCAGCTAGGATGGAGGCACCAAAAGATGTCCCAGAAAAGTCAAAGTCAGTAGTGCAAGGGAGAGAATTTGTCGTGACCTCCCAGAAAGCAAGGAACCCGAACAAGGTCATCACGGGTAAGCTTATCATAAACTCTAGCGAAGTTTATACCTTATTTGATACCGGTTCTACCTATTCTTTTATTTCTCCTACTTGCGCTCAACGTTTAAATTTGACTCCGGAGAAATTAGACTCTAACTTATCTGTTGAAACTCCGTTGGGAGAAACCTTCATTACATCCACTGTTTATAAGTCTTGTTTGGTTTAAATCGGTACCCTCACATTACCTGTCGATCTTATTTCATTGAAAATACTTGAATTTGAAGTAATTCTAGGGATTGATTGGTTAACCACTCATCATGCAAAAATTGATTGTTTTCGTAAGGTTGTTAGCTTTCATATTCCTAACCAACCTATTATGCAAATTCAAGCAACCAAACCATTAAAATCAATCACTGTCATCTCAAGCCATAAAGCTATTCGTTTATTGAAAAATGGATGTCAAGCTTTCTTAGCTCATGTCACGGATCTAAACAAAAATACGTCAGTTTTGAATGATATTTCTATTGTTAATGAATTTCCTAACGTATTCCCTGAAGAACTTCCTGGCCTACCCCCAGAGCGTGAAATTGAATTTTGTATCGACCTTGAACCCGGTACAAAACCCATTTCTAAAGCCCCATATCGAATGTCTCCTATTAAACTTCAGGAGTTAAAGACCCAACTGCAGGAATTGTTAGACATTGGCTTTATTCGTCCTAGTACTTCTCCTTGGGGTGCTCCTGTTCTATTCGTGAAGAAGAAAGATGGGAGTATGCGACTTTGTATTAATTATCGGGAGTTGAATCATGTCACCATCAAAAATAGGTACCCATTGCCACGTATTGATGACATGTTTGACCAGTTGCAAGGTGCCAAATTCTTTTCAAAGATTGATCTTCGTTCGGATATCACCAATTGAAGATTAGAACTGATGACATTCCAAAGACGGCTTTCAGAACTCGGTAAGGGCATTATGAATTCCTAGTCATGTCTTTTAGATTGACTAATGCTCCTGCTGCCTTCATAGATATGATGAACCGAGTATTCAAGGAATATTTGGATCACTTTGTGGTCGTCTTTATTGATGACATCCTTATTTATTCCAAAATCCGTGAAGATCATGAGCAACACTTGAGGTTGATACTCCAAAAGCTTCGTGAATATAAGCTTTATGCCAAGTTGAAGAAATGCGAGTTCTGGCTTGAGGAAGTAGCATTCCTTGGGCACGTGGTTTCAAGTCATGGAATATCTGTTGACCCAGCAAAGATTGAAGCTATTCAAAGTGGGAGGATAAATCTAAATCGTAGCTTTCTCAAATACGTTATTATCGGAGATTCGTAGAAGGGTTTTCTCGAATCGCTACTCCCTTAACTCAGCTGACTCAGAAAGACACAAAATTCGGTTGGAGTGAGGAACGCGAGAAGAGTTTTTAAGAACTCAAAAGGAGGCTCATTTCAGCACCTGTTCTGACAATACCATCTGGCTCGGAGGGATTTGTCATCTATAGTGATGCTTCAGGCAAAGGGTTAGGATGTGTTCTCATGCAACATAAGAAAGTCATAGCCTATGCCTCTCGATAACTCAAAGAATATAAGAGGAATTATCCTACCCATGATCTAGAGTTGGCAGCAGTCGTTTTTGCACTAAAGATTTGGAGGCATTACTTGTATGGGGAAAAAGTGGAGATCTTTACGGATCATAAAAGCCTCAAATATTTCTTCACTCAAAAAGAACTCAGCTTGCGACAGCGACGTTGGCTTGAGCTGTTGAAAGATTATGATCATACCATCAAATACCATCCTGGAAAAGCGAACGTGGTAGCTGACGCATTGAGTAGAAGATCATATGCGGGTACGAGTGCGATATTGTTAACGCAAAGGCCCATTTTGTATGACTTGCAAAGGATGACGATAGAGATAAAGACTCGGGGACCCACGTGATGATGGCGAATATCTGAGTAGAACCGACTTTAATCGATAAAGTTAAAGCCGCTCCAAGCTACGGACTGGAGGCGATGCATATGAGGAAGAAAGTACAACAAGGTGCTTTATCTCAGGAAGCAAGAATCGATGAAGAAGGAATACTTGAGTCAACTTCGGACTTTGTGTTCCTAACGACCACGATTTAAAGTATAAAATCATGATGGAGGCGCACAACACACCATTTGCAATCCATCTGGGAGTACCAAAATGTATCATGATCTTGACATACATTTTGGTGGGCAAACGAAGAAGAGAGATATATATTTGTTTATTTCAAGGTGTTTAACTTGTCAACGAGTCAATGAAGCATCAAGTACCAAAAGGTCCATTCAACCACTTGAAATTCCAGAATGGAAGTGGGAGCACATTACCATGGATTTCAAGCATTTGGTCTTCCCAACGTTTCTCAAGGCATAGATGCAATTTGGGTCATTGTTGATAGATTAACCAAGTCTGCTCATTTTTTACCTGTACGAGAAACTTATACAGTTGAAAGTCTTGCTCGTATGTACATAAACAAGGTTGTAAGATTGCATGGTATGCCAGTATCCATAGTTTCTGATCGAGACCCAAGATTCACTTCACGATTTTGGGTTACTTTGCAAAAAGCTATGGGCACGAATTTACGATTTAGTTCAAAGATATCATCCTCAAACGACGGACAATCGAGAGGACTATTCAAACTCTTGAAGATTTATTAAGACTCTATGTCCTTGACTTCAAGGGAAGTTGGGACAAGTTCTTACCATTGGTGGAGTTTTCCTACAACAACAGTTATCAAGCAAGTATTGGCATGGCTCCATTCAAAGCGTTGTATGGAAGAAAGTGTCGTTCTCCAGTATGTTGGGATGAGGTGGGTGAAGCAACGTTGTTGGGACCGGAGTTAGTACGTATGACTACGAAAAAGATACAAACGATCCGGCAACGTATAAAAACCTCACAAGATCGACAAAAGAGTTATGCTGATCTTCATCGAAAGGACGTGGAATTCGATATTGGAGATCATGTGTTGTTACGTGTTACTCCATGGAAAGGAGTTACGAGATTTGGAAAGAGAGGAAAGCTCAATTCTCGATTCATTGGCCCATTTTTATTCCTCGATCGAGTAGGGACTGTAGCCTATAGACTTGCTTTTGTAAGACCCCAACTTTTATGAATAAAAATGAATTTTCTATAAATATCATTTTTGAATATTATGGAATAAATTTGATATAATGTTATAGTTGTGGGTAATATTTATAAATTTTGCAAAAGTACGCAAGTTGTTATATAATATTCGATTGGTCTGGGAATATTCATTTTTTAACAGGAATATTATGACGACCAACACAATCATTGGTGGACCCCACAAACAAAATTATCATTTGATTGAGAAAACGACAAAAAATTTTTTATGAAAATAACGGCGGAAGTTTTATCGTTAATCTGTTGAAACACCGGTGTTAAAGTAGTAAAGAATACGTAAATAAGAGTACACAGAGATTGATTATTGATGCTTACGTGAGAAGTCACTATAGTTTTTTGATTGATTATCGATGAATTACGTGAGAAGTATCATTCGTTATTTTTATTCAATTATCATCGATATTTATATATTATTAAATCAATAATTGAGATGACAGAGTTATTAATATTATTATTTGCATTATTAACGATGTCTCAGAAGTTCGCCAAGGAGAGGTTTGGTCACCTAATTGCGCCTAATAGGAGAAATCCTTATCGAAAGCCCCTCTTTCTCGGGAACGAATTCGGTCGATTAATAGTGTGAATAATAATAATGATGATGAAGTTTTGTTTTATTAGTATTATTAATGTAATAAAATAGAAAAAGTTTTTTATATAAAACATAATACTTTTATAAAGTTATTCGCTTTATTAGGCTAATATAAAAATTTTTTATATAAAATGTAATACTTTTTTATAAAGTTATTCATTTTTATTAGACAATAATTAGAATATATTATATTTTATTATGCATAGTGTTTCAGATATAGTGCTTGCATATAGTATTTGCATAGTAAAATCTTTTTATATAAAAAGAATACTATTATAAAGTTATTTGTTTTATTAGATTATAAATAGAATATATTATATTTTATTGTAAACCAACTGGACCATCTCATTTAAAGTAAATCGATCTGGACCGCTCATGGATTGGTTACTATTTCATCCATTCTTCTATAAAATAAGCTCATTCCTTCATTATTTTTTATTTAATTCGAAACTCTAGAGAGAGAAACGTAGAGAGAAATTCTCTATAGAGAGAATTTCTTTAGCTTAAGAAAGCTTTGAAAAGTAGTGCAAGTACTTCAAGTATATCCTCGCCTCTATCAAGTTTCTTCTTTATAAGGTAAGGGTATTTTTTTTTCATATTCATGAAGAGAACTTCGTTATTCCATTCTTTATTATTTTATTGAATAACTTCGTATACGCCATTCTACCCTATACTTGGTGAAATTCTTCGTTATTCCATTATTTATTATTCTATTGAATAACTTCTCACGCTTAAGTACCGCATACATGGTGGAATTCTGTTGTTATTCCATTCTTTATTATTTCGTTGGAATATCCTCCTTTCATGCATTTTACGCCGTGACTGGTTTCCATTCTTTATTATTCTCGTTTGAATATCTTGTTTGCGTGCGCTTTTACGCCGACTTCGGTTCCATCTTTTATTATTCTCGTTGTTGAATATCTCGTCTCGTGCATTTTATACGGACCGGTTCCGTTATTTATTATTTCGTTGGAATAACTCATACATGTGAAGTACCGCATGCATGGTGATTTCTATTGTTATTCCATTCTTTATTATTCGTTGAATATCCGCTTGATGCGTATTACGCTTGATTCGGTTCCGTTATTTATTATTCTCGTTGAATAACTCTTTCTATGCTGCAAGTACCGCATGCATGGTGATTTCTTTTGTTATTCCATTCTTTATTATACTCAGTAAGTTAAAGTTTTGACTTCTATACTCCATGAAATTAGTGGAATATCCTCGATATTTGCGCTTCATCCAAAGATCTTTTCATGGAAATATTCTTCCGAGCATTCTTAAATTTTACTCTACAAAGAAGTATCATGTCGACAATTTGGACGTTATTAGTTCCTTGAATAAATTAATTCTTGAACTTGTTTTATTGAATTCTTATATCATTGTCATCATCCTCATATTTATATTTTGTTGAAAGTCATCTGTATTCAGTAGTGCATAGATGGACTTGGTATGATTATGACTGTGGATTATTCGAGTGTAATCACGACCGTAATGTTACAAATGATGTGGTAAAAGTCCTCATTGGCCCGTAGTGCATCGATGGTCAGTTGTTGGCATGATCATGACCATTGATGAATACACAAATATCCTCGCCCGTAGTGCATGGATAATTTGTGGTTGTGATACTAATGAATATCCTCGGGTCGTAAAAGTGTGGATGATGTGGATTATTTATTGTCGAGTCCCAAACGATAAAAGTGATGAAAACCTTTTAAATCATAAAAGATAGTAGATTTTATTCTCTACTTGACTCTTTTAATGGATCAGATGTTCCACCATTGCAGCTTAAACTTGATGTCTATTGTATTTTATCGCTTAACATTGTTGAAGACTAATGATAATTTATATTCGCATTATCTTAGTCATAATATTTTTTTATCGGGCTAGTTGAGCTCACCCTTTCTTTCACTGTTCTCTTCAGGAAATGAGAACGAAGTGGGACTAGTCGGGGAACTGAGTGACGGTCCAGATGATAGTATTAGTAGTCCTCACTATTCTGTTAAATAGTGTGACAATAAATGTAATGAGGACTTATTCTGAGAGTGGATATTGTCTAGAAGACAATATTTGTATTAAAACTCACAACTCTCTTGTTGTATATTAAAGATTGTATTTGTATTTTGTACCATGTATTTGGCGACTCATAATAGGTGATGTATACCTATTTTGGGGGCGCCAGCTTGGTATCAAAGCTTAGGATATGATCCCCGGCCGAGATGTGAGACAAGAACTAGGAGGGGAGAGACGGGGAATTCTTCGCTAGTAGTATGACCTACCTAAGTTTATTTGATATTTAATTGGTCGGTCAGAGTATAGGGATAATATGTGATATGTTAATTAACCCTTGTTTTGTGGCAGTGTTTGAAAATAGCATCCGAGAATGTTGAGAACATCAATGGAGCACAGGAGACCGTTGAGTCTCCACAGATCAATAATCAGGATAATGTGCATCGTGAAGGCGATAATCCTCATGCAAACAACAACACCGACCAAATGATGAACGATGGAATGTTTCAGAGGCTTTATGCAATTCATGCAACATCAGCAAGAGAGGCTCTCGTTCAAAAATGCAGTGGAAACACCGGCAACTCTCTGACGGTCACCGCCAAAGCTTCAAGGAGCCGGGACCACCGGAGTTTTTTGAGAGCCAAAACCACTTAAGGCGAGAGACGTGGATAAAGCGTAGATCAACAAGATATTTGATGTCTTGGGATGCTCCGAGGAGCAAAAGGTTCCTTTGCCACCTTCATGTTCATGGGCAGGCAGAGGCAGACACTGGTGGGAATCAGAAGCGCGACTCAACCCGCCAGATCAAGATGACTTGGGAGAAGTTCCAAGAATTGTTCAACGACAAGTACTTTCCCAAAAGTATTCGTCACATGAAAGAGGTAGAGTTCATTAAAGTCGGAGCAAAACAACATGACCGTGTCGCAAAGACGAAGCCAAGTTTGCCGAGTTGTCCGGTTTGCGTCCCATTTGGTTGATAATGAGGAGAGAATGACGCTAATGTTTCTAAGAGGTTTCAAAACCCGAGATACGCCAATATCTTATCTCTCA